>PVIJ01010296.1:0-61062 GCA_004024925.1 Scalopus aquaticus
GATGGGCCTTGGAGACAGTGTGCCTCGGTCAGATGCTCCATGGGAGGCCCACACAGGCAGGCACGTTGCGGGCAACAACTGGGGCTCGTGGGGGATGCCCGCTGGTAGCGAGGGCTGGGGAAGGATGGGAGGCGAGGGCTCGCGTGTGTCACTTCTTATTCCTGATCGTCCCGATGTTTCCAAAGACCGTCCTGTGAACACGTCTATGATCTGCACGCAGGTGGATGGGAAATGCGCCTCATCCCACCTCTGAACGTGCTTCCGCTTGTGTCCCCATCTACCCACTCTGCTGCCCCGTCCCCTTTCTCATGGTGCCCTCTGGGTCGGAGGGGGCGCTCTCACTTTAGCACCTGAGAGTGAGGGGGAGTCAGCCTGTCTGCCCAGCGCGTTTCTCAGAGAGCCCATCCCTGGTGCTCCCTGCCCACGTGCTGGACGGCCTTCACCCAGTTACTTTTTTCTTCCAAACAAGCGGCAACAGCAGGAAATCTCACACTGTGGGCCCTTCTGTGAGACCTTTCTCAATGTCTGCCAGTGAGCGGTTCAGAACTGGAAGGGACACATGCACGATTACTTTCCACACTTCCGTAATGTCTGCAATTTGGACAAAAAGTAGGCATTGTTTTTGACATTAAAATAGTAGCAGTAAAACTTCCCAAGTTGTCCTACAAATGATCTACTAAATATAAATTCAAATATTTTCAGTAAAATAACTAGTAAGCCGAATTCATTGACCATGATAGAGAGATTCATCTCTGGGATACAAGGATAGTTCAATATATGCAAATCAATGTGCTACATCACATACAATAAAGGAAAATTCATAGGATCATCTCAATAGACACAAATGTTTTTTACACAATTCAACATGCATTCATGATGAAAGGGAACGAGTATAGCTAGATGTACTTCGACATAGAAATGGTTATCCATGTCTCATCCATTTTGAATTGATTTTTGTGCACGGTATGAGGGAGTAGTCTAGTTTCATTTTGCTACATGTAGTCGTCCAGTTTTCTCAGCACGATTTGTTGAACAAACTGTCCTTGTTCCACTGAATATTCTTTCCACCTTTATCAAAGATTAATTGTCCATATATGTGTGGGTTGATTTCTGGGTTTTCTGTTCAATTCCAGTGATCTGTGTGTCTATTTTTGTTCCAGTGCCATGCAGTCTTAATTATTACGGCTAGGTAGTACAGTTTGAAGTCTGGGAGGGTGATATCTCCCTTCTCCTTTTTGATCAGGAGGGCTTTGGCTATTAGAGTTTTTTGTGATTCCAAATGAACTTCATCAGTATTCGTTTTATCTCTTTGAAGTATGTCATTGAGATTTTTATTGGAATAGCATTGAATCTGTAAATTACTTTCGGTAGTATGGCCACTTCCTTAGGGAAAACTTCCCTGTCCTTACCAACCCACTCAGGATATGTCTTGATCTTTTCCTATATACTCTTCTATACCTTTTTTCTGTTCTGTGTACCTACATGGAATTATAACACTGGTCAACAGTGAGATGGTTACTGACTTTAAAAAGCCCTAATCTGTAGTGTCTTGGCGTACTGAACATGAATATAACCCTGAAAATTTTTTATTAGCTCTCATTTTGAAGATATTTCATATAATTCATTTTATATGTTTCCCTGTGTAAATTTATCCGGTAGGACTGCAACAACATCCTAAATCAGCCTAGAATGATGTAATATTGCATCGCATTGCATAATAGCATCATGCACACATCATCCAGAGTTGATTGCATCATTTTCTGATGCAGTGCAATACTACTGCCAGGCGGCTGCTGAAGTAAGCTGACGTCAGCAGTGCACTAGATAAAGCCCTGTCGGAAAGGTTGAGCACTGAAAATATTTCAGACTTTGTGTGAGACAGTTTAAGCTACTGGTCCATAGAACTGTTACTTTTTCCATTTTGGCACAATACAGAACAGTAATGCCTCGAAAGTGTGTTAATTGTGTGGACAATTTCTGCTCTGTTTGTGGAGAAGTGACATTTACCAACCAGAAGAAAAGTATCTTCTCAAGTGAAGAAGGCTTATCATCTTTACTTCGGATGCAAAGTTGGTGACCAAGACAAACCTTGGGCCCCACATAGATGCTGTGCTACATGTACAACACAGCTTTCACAGTGGTTCAGTGGCAAAAGACCATTAATGCCATTTGCAGTCCCCGTGGTGTGGAGAGAGCCAAGCAACCACATAAAAGACTGTTACTTCTGCTTAGTTCCTCCTCTTTCCAGCATAATAACGAAGCAAAAGAAGTCGAGAATAGTTTACCCAAACATTCCGTCTGCATTGAGACCAGCTCCACATGGTGAGGGACTTCCTGTTCCAGAACCTCCAGCAGAATATTCTCTTGATTCATCTTATGAGGACAAGGGTGAGCCAACCTGTTCTTCTCCTGTTCCATCAGCATGCAGTCACCCAGATTTTCACTGTGGTGCATCATCCACCCCACACAGACTAACACGGGAAGAACTAAATGACCTGGTTCGTGATTTGGATTTATCCAAGAACAAGGCAGAATTGCTAGGATCAAGACTCCAACAATGGAATCTTCTAGAAGATGTCACAATGACTTTCTATCGAAAGCGCCACCAGCAGTTGGAGCCTTTCTTCAGAAAGGAAAGTACTCTGATATTCTGTTCCGAAATTGAGGGCCTTATGAATGCCTTAGAAATCACTCATGACCCACAAGAATGGAAACTATTTCTAGACTCTTTGAAACTGCGTCTTAAGGCTGTGCTTTTGCACAATGGAAACCGTCTTCCATCTGTTCTATTCCTAAACAGCTATACAAGAGACAAGCGAAGAAATCTAAGAAGTAGTCTATGACTTGATTTTTTACAGGTATTAGCCATAAGCATATTACTATTGGCATGCATTTTGTGATGTAAACATCAATTTATTGCAGATTACAAAAAAAACTAAAACCAAAATTAGAATATGACTGTCATATTCGTGTTGAGCATATACAAATTGATAGGACATGACTAATTTTATTTCAGTAACACAAGTTTTGTAAAAATTTGTTGACCAGTGTTATAACTGAAACCATTCAATATTTTTCTCTTTCTTTCTGGCTTATTTAGCTGATTACAATAGCTAAGATATGGAAACAACCCAGATGTCCAAAAATAGATGATTGGATCAAGAAGATGTGGTACATATACACAATGGAATACTATTCAGATTCAAAAAAGATAAATGCATGCAATTCGCAGCAACATGGGTGGAGCTAGAAGGGATCATGCTCAGCAAAGCTAGCTTTTCTTATTGAGAAGCAGGAAATTGTTGTGAAAGTGTTGAAGGCACAAGCACAGAGTTAGAGAGCTAAATAAAAAATGAAACTTTTTGGAGTAATAAAAAAAAGGTTTGTACTGTAAAAAAAACATAGCACAAACACATACTCAGCACCAAAAGTACCCCGCGATGCCATGAGTGCTTTCGATATAGCATTTCATTTAATCTTCACTATAACCTTAAGTGGCAAGTACCATCCTGATTCCCACTTAACAGAAGAGAAAAGGTGAGACTCAGAGAAAGGAGACTGCTTCTAGAGATTACTCATTTTATAACAGATGCCCCGGGTCACTCAGAATACAAAGCCTATGGCCCCAAATCACTACTTCTGTATTGAGTGCAATTCTGTCTTAGGACAGTCCAGACTCACCCAAGGTCCTACAGTTTAGCATGGGCTCAGGTTACCTGAAGCCAGCCTTCTGTCCAATAGACTTATTATTGCCTTGTGGTCATATGTACACTTTTTTCCCGAGGTTCATTTGGAAACTGTTCCTCCAGTTTCAATCTAGAAGGTAAAAGAAGGAGACAGGAAATCACATGCGATAAAAGCTATTTATTTTCTCAAACTTCCTACTTCGTTTATCCAATAACATAGAAATGACACCAAAACTCACACACTAGGTATATAGCTGTCTATTTCTCTTCCTGGCCAAGCAAACAACAGATAAGTTCTTTGGTTTATTTAAAAGTGATCTCTTTCGTGGGAAGGAGGAGGTGAGATGGTACAAATTTTTGCCCAAGTCCTAAAATGTGCCAGACGTTTCTAGAATTTTTCTCAAAGAACTCTTTCCATCAGAGTTCTTTGAGTGAAGTGTGTATCATTATTCCCATTTAATGGATGATTGAGGATAAGCTCACAAAGCACTATATAAGGGTCACTCATCAAATCAGGAGTTGGAATGGAATTCTCCCTCTTACCTTCCCCACAATACACCCATCAGTCTTCCTTTTTGAAGATGGACTTCCAAATTGAATGATTCTTTCAAACTGCCCTAGAATTGTGTGCACATGTGTACTCATACAGCAGGATATTAATTATAGAGATTAAACTTGTGCCTGGATGCCTAGGTATAGAATGGTTGAGCTGGTCCTTGAGATATAAAGCAAGACTGACATGAAAGCAGAGTTTCTGCTCTCTCCAGAGGGTGACCCGAGAAAAGGTTACTGAAATTTACACAAGGACTTTAATCAATAGTACTTTATACTTTAATTTAATCCTAACAGCTATTCAAGTTGCTGTTCATTGTTGACATTATTCAGATCAGGGTACAGGAGTTATGAGATGTTAGGCAACTTTCCCCAGGGAAAAGAACCTTGTAAATTAATGCTCAGGAACTCAAAACCTGTAATTATACAGAATGCCAATATTTTTCTCCTCTATTATGTGGGCAAGCAGTCAAGAAGCTCAATGTATTATTTAAGGTTTCTTTTTAACAAAAAGTGTTACTGCTTTTGTATCTGGATATCTCTGTGCACATGTCATATATATATTCTATGTATGTGTAGATCTATATGTGAATATGTCTGTGTTATGTGTCATATATGCAGATATACTGTAAATTAATACTTTATATACATTTATCTGTATATGTGGCCTATGAATAGTTAAAAACATACAGTGTTTTATATACAAAGTATATAAAAAGGTAGGAGACAATATTTGCAACCTGTATTGCAGGTACAGAGTTAATACTTCAATCCTTTAACCAACAGAGAAATGAATCAAATATTACTATAGAGAATGTGCATTGAAAGCAGTTACCCAATGAAACACCAGACAACAAGCCTGAACCATGAGACTGATGAAATGCCAAAGGAGCTCTCATACTAAGTGAATCAGTCAAATATAAACACAATAGATAGAAAGTGATCACAAGTTTGTCAAATATGTTTTTAGAACACATGTAAAGTAATAATTCATTTTGTTGAATATCTGTGCATTTTACTAAGATGGGCACTGGAAAATCAACAGAATATGCATAGAATGATTACAAATGAATATCTTCTGGTTGGGGTGGAGTCTGGGCAAGGGAATTAATTTCCTCATGTATTCATTTGGCAAAATGAATAAAATCCCAAAAATGTTATGTCAAATACTGTTTTTTAAAAGATTTATTTATTTATGCATACAAGCTGGGGTTCAGGCCAGAGGTGTGGGGCGGTAAGAGAGTTCACCAGAGACAGAGTGGGGAGCAGAACAGGCAGATTGAGGGAAATACACTGCTGAGGGGAGCAGCGGGCGAGGCGGAGACGTCTGCTGCTCCATGTGGGAATCTCCCTGGAGGGGCATCGACCTAGCGCTGCAGCAGCCCACAGCTCCACAACACTGCTCTTAACCCGTTGCGTCACCAGGGAGGCCCCAAATACTGGTTTTGAAGCACTCTTTTCAATAAAATGATTACCCCTTTTCTGAAATGACTAGTTTCTTTCTTTCTTATTTTGAAGTATATAATTCTTACTAAGCACCATCTTATTTAATGGCAACAACCTAAATGACAAAAAGGTGAGTGGATCAAGAACATGTGATATGTATTCACAATGGAATACTACTGAGCAATCAAAAAAGATAAAATGCCATTTGCGGCAATATGGATGGAGCTGGAAGGAATGATGCTAAGTGAAACAAGCCTGAAGGAAAAAGATAAATACTGTATGGTTTCAGTTATATATGGAATATAGAGAAACAAATAAAAGGGTCAGGAAAAAGGTAAAACTTACAGGCTGACCAAAGATCTGAGGCATATGGTGGGGGTGGGGTGTGGAGGTGAGGAGAGGCCAAAACAGGGGTGGGAAGAGCACCAAGGACTATGGTGATGGATCATGGCGCTATGGTGGTGGGAGAACTACGGGGACTACACCAGAGGGGAGATATCAAATACTATCCCCAAATTAACAAAGATGTAAGAAAATATGTTATTTTTACAATAACTAAAAAAGCCATTCAATAAAATGTTTTCATGAACAATGATATGAAAAAAAAGAAGAAGAACCACCATATGTAAATGGCTACAAATCCTTACTGACAGTGCAAATGAACAAAATTGCGTGGGGTGAGATTGGAGAGGTCACAACGTACACAGAGGCAATACTCTCGGCTCAGTGGTCTGGATTCTAGAGGTAAGCAGTACGGGCCAATATACATCACATCCCTGAAGTCAGAAGGACCAATCGCAGCTCAGTTGTGGTAAGTCCAGCGTGGACACAGACTACCCCTTCCCAAGGGAGTATTCATAAAGTAACTGTTGCTAAGAGAAAGAGGTAGATACAGGACCAGAGCAAAGGGCAGGTTCTGCACTGGACAGCATACTCGCAATATAATTTACAGACATATTTAATTTGCCTGACATATAAGAAAATCTGAACAGCTGAAAGAGTCATGTTCACGTGTAGCAATAGGTAATTCCAAGAAAAAAATGAATGGCAATCAAATATGTAAAAGTGCTCACCCACAGCAAAAATTGAAGAAATGTAATAAAATAATTGAGATATATAAATATATAAACAAGATACAGAACATAATGTACAACATGATCTAATTTTTGAAGACTGTATTTTCATAAGAACATGCATACACCATATTTAAAAACAAACACACAAAAACATATCTGGAGAATATTTAAAAATATTGAAAAAGATATTTCTCAGCATTAAAAATGTTGAATATATTGTAAAATAAAAGGCTACATTCGGCTTTGTATTTGTAACCACACACATGTAGGCAGTTTGTTGTTTAAGAGAAGGGCCAAAGAAAGCTTCCTGCCATATGAATTAATGTCCATGAGCTCTGTCTGCATCCTTGCTTGAAACTTGACTTTTAACACAACCTCCAGAAAGTTTCTTCTGGTAGGCTTCCAAAGGAAAAAAACCTTCTTTCCCTCTCTCCCTGCTTTCTAGGTCTCTTGCGGAAAAGTGACACCAAGCAGCAATTCTGAGTCTGGTCACCAGATGGCACTGATCTCCAATTTAATTGTATTTTCCAATGGGGGGGGGGAAATACTCATTTCACAAACAAATTCTACTTTGAGTGGTTATAAAACAGTATGTAAAATAAAATCACTATTAATCACTTAATTCAGCAGTAAACTTTTTTTCAAAACATCCCTTCAAAACTTTGACAATTAACTACTGATTTCTCTTTTTTTTCCACATTTGTGAGTTTATACATTTATTCATTCCAAATTGCAGTTTTAGACACCTACTATGTACAGTACTTTGTCAGAGCTCAAGGGAGACTGATTATTTCTTTTTCCCCAAATTATGTTTATTATTCTCTTGAAGAAAAATTTTATTGAAATAACATTAGCTTGCCACATAGAGGTTTCAATTATACAGCATCATATTTTGCCATCTTATGAGATTTAACATTAAAAGGTATATGAAAAATTGGAGAGGAAGTTATCCACGTATACGTCAGAAAGCACTTCACACCAGCATCTGTCTTATACCAGGAGAGAGACAGATGAAAGCCACCCTCTGGAAAACAAAATGGAGGTTTCTCAAAATATTAAAAATGGATCTACGATGTAATTCAGCCATTTCATTCTTAGGTATCTACTTGAAGGATGCAAAAAAAAAACAACTGCGCATTTGAAAGGATATGTGCACACCTATGTTCATTGCAGCACTATTATCATAGTCAAGTTTTCGGAACAATGTAAGTGTCCACCAGCAGACAAGTGGATTAAGATGATGTAGTCTTTATACACAGTGGAATACTATTCACCTATAAAAAAGATGAACTCTTGCCATTTGGGACAACATGAGGTGGAGCTAGAGGAGGGATTATGCTAAGCGAAATAAGCAAGAGGGAGAAAGATAGATATGGGATGATTTCACTTATTTGTGGAATATAAAGAAACAAAACTAAACCAAAGCAAACCCTAGAAATGACTGCAGAATTGAGGCTACTAGAGGGCAAAGAATGGTAGTCATGGGAGCAAAGGGGGTGTGGACCCAATGTTCAGTGATATATGGTGGAGGAGTTTGGGTGCTCCAGGGGTGGGTGGGATGAGGAGGTGTGAACAGTATAGAGTGCTGTAAACCAACAGAATCTAAATAAAAAACTAATGAAAACTAAAAATATACAAAACTATCTAAATGTAATTAAGCTTATGAAAAAATATCCAACAATGAACATACAAAAAAACACTGGTTATTTTATTCTTAGATTAAAAAGGTAAGTTTTATGATACATTTTGCTGTCATCCCCTTGGCATGCATGTGTGTATCTACTCATGTGTGTTATCCATCTGCATGTACTTTTGCATGTATGTTTTTGAGGGGAGCAACTTCAGGATATGCTTCACATTGTTAACGAAGGCTATCTCAGCAGAGGGAAAGGGAAAATGATACAAGATCATTTAAATTTTCACATATACATATCTTTATTGTTTGTTTTCTCTCAATCGCAAACATGTTAGTTTTGTAATTGAGGAGAATAAGAGAGATACATTTCCTAAAACAAGAAGATATTTGGTTCTGACCTGATTCTAGAAACTGATTTCCTGTAAATCTACTGGCCTGGAAAAGAATTCACAGTCAGTTAAAAAAAAAAAAGCAGATCACACCATGTATGCACTATATAATCCCAATTAATTAATGTTGATAGTATACCTACGTGTATGTGCAAGTATATGTGTAAAACAAATGTTTCTAAAAGGATGTGACCAAGAGTAGCCCCCCACCCCCCCCCACACACACAGATACACACCCCTCAAAGGCCCTTACACTGGTAATTTTCTCTTCACAAGACAGAAGTGGAAATCCCTGCATGAAGCTCAGGGAACCAGACAAGCATCTGATTCTGCCTTTGTCATTCAAGATTCCCACAAACCATGTTTGGTGGGTTAGACCAGAAGCCTCTTCCTCCCCAAATCCTTACGGAGGCAACTAGATACTGAGAGATGTAGTTCTGATTCTGACCAGCAGGTGGCAACTATCTCAACACGCTGCCTGTTCTTGTTGCACTTTGTCCCCTACTTTTCATTGTAAATTTAAATGTGGTGCAAGATGAGTAAATACAAAGTCATAAAATTAATGCAGAAGTGCTCACATGAGCTAATTTGCCCTAGTTGCTCTCCAGATTTTTCCTTATTTTTTTATGTGTCCAACATGTCTACAGTTTTGCCTTTTCTCACTTCTAAAATTTGTGGTATCCAACAGCATAGGAATAAAGTTGTTTTAAGTTGCATCACCCAAAGATTTTTACCAAAGCATAAATTTTTCATAAGTTCTTTGCCCAGTACCCTTAGCATTTATAAAGTGATTATAATTCATAACCTGAAAAAACACCAGGAAGACTGTTCTGCTTGTTTTTTTAATTGTAAAAATTCTTGCTTTCAGTCTGATTTTTTTAAAAACCTGACCAAATTTCTATCCAACCAGAATCCTGTGGATCTGTTTATTCATTGATTGACTAAGAACTTATATCCATTTTAAAATGCAGTATGTTTGCCAGAGAACAAGTGTCATCATTTGAAACGACTATGAGTCAGTCACATAATCTTTACCAACACCGAAGCTCCAAAATTCTTCTAATATATCACACTTCATCATTTTGGATGTACAAGAGTACTTCCTATAGGGAACCTATCCTAAGTACCAAGCCTTTTCCTTAATTAACTCATTTATTTCAAAATCATTCTTTGAAGAAGGAAATATTATCGCCATTATCTCTGATATCTTTCAGGTGTGGAAACTGAGGACAGAGCACTTACAATTACCCTTCAAGAGCACACCTAAACATTGTTAGCACTTTTGACCCTTGGCAGGGAACTCCTTTCTTCACATTCTACATCTCCGCGTGCCACTGCCTAAAGGAAAAAGGCAAATGGCAGCCTTACGTTATTTTCATTTTATAATGTTGTTTTTAAATTGTGTAACATTGGTTTGCAAAACTGATATGATTTGGGAGCATAGGATCACAACTCTTCAGATGTATGTTACCACAGCACACCCACCACCAAAGCGCCCATAATCCTCCACCACAGTCCACTGGACCCCTTCCTGTCATCACTCCCCAACTCCAACACGCCCCTCTGGTAGCCTCAATTCTACATTGAGATTTCAAGCATTTGGGGGGGGGGGTTTCTTTCTTTATTCCTTTGCTTCCCTATATCCCATATATGAGTGAAATCATCTGGCATTTGTCTGACTTATTTCATTTACTGAAATCCCCTCCAGAACCATCCATGTGGTCACAAATGGCAGGAGTTCATTTTTCATACCCGCATAATATTCCATTCTGTATATACATCACAGCTTCCTAATCCACACCTCTGTTGTTGGGCTTTTAGTTTGTTTCCATACCTTTACTATAGGAAACAGTGCTTCTATGAACATAGGAAAGCACATATTCCTTCTATTTAGTGTTTTTACACTCTCAAGGTACGTAACTAGGGGGTGGAATTATTTTCCATTGGGATTGGACAAGTCTACATTCACAAAATAGTGTACGAGGGTTCCTTTATCTCCACACCTTCACTAACACTTGTTGTTTCTGGTCTTTTCGATATAGCCATTCTCACAGGTATGAGGCAGTATCTCATTTAACTTGCATTTCCCTGATGATATGTGATGATCAGCATTTTTCATATGTTTGTAGACCATATGTATATCTTCTTTGCAGAAGGTTCTGTATGAGTTCTTTGTAGATCTTGGATATTAGTCCCTCATTAGATGTATGATGTGCAACTATCTCCTCCCATTCTGTAGGGTGTTTTTTCATTTTGATGGTAGTTTCTTTTGCTGCACAGAAATTTTTTAGTTTGATGTAGTCTCTCTCATTTGTTTATTTTTGCTTTTGTTTCCTTTACTGTTGGGGTCGATTCCCCAGAGACATCTCTGAAGTCAATGCCAAATTTGACTCTCTTTTCTACTATGTATTAAATAGTTCCAGGTATTAAATCCAAGTCTTTAATCCATTTTGAGCTAATTTGTGTGTGTGGTGTGAGAGTGTGATCTAGTTTCATTTTTTTGTGTGTGGTTGTCCAATTTTCCCAACACCATTTGTTAAAAGACACTTTCCTTGATCTATTGTATATTTTTTACTCCTTTTTTATAGGTTAATTGTTCATGTAAGTGTGGGCTTATTTCTGGGCTCTCAGTTCTATTTGTGTGTCTATTTTTATTCCAATCCCATACAGTTTGATTGTGATAAACTTATGGTGTGGTCTGAAGTCTGGGAGTGTGATATCTCTGTGTTTCTTTTTTGCTATGTTTGCTTTTGTTGGGGCCTTTTGTAATTCCATATAAATTTCAGTATTATTTGCTCTGTTTCATTGAAGAATTCCCTCAAATTTCTTCACTGCCAGCTCAAGTCCATTTGTCCATCCTACTCTTCTCTCTTACTTCCCACTCTGACTCTTATTTTCAATTACCTATAAAACTCCTTCAGTTGGAAAGATGACTACAATTCTTTTTTTAAAAGATTTATTTATTATGCATACAAGCTGGGGTACAGGCCAGAGGTGTGGGGTGGTGAGAGGATTCACCAGAGACAGAGTGGGGAGCAGAACAGGCAGATCGACGGAAATACACCGCTGAGGGGAGCAGCGGGCGAGGCAGGAGAGGTCTGCTGCACCATGTGGCCATGTGGGAATCTCCCCTGCTGGGCGTCGAACATGTGCCGCCACTGCTGACAGCTCCACAGCGCAGCTCTTAACCGCTGCACCACCAGGGAGGCCCTGCAATTCTTTTCTACATGTGTGGAGTGAATTTGTGTGTTTGTGTGTGTGTGTGTGTGTTTCTCTAGTGTTAAACAGAAGAATAAAAAACTAGAGTCAGAGAGGATAATTCATTACATGATTAAAAAATGGAAAAAATTTCTTTTCTTCTCCCCAACTCTATCAGGAAATATATACTGTAACAGCAGAAAAAATAGCACCAAGACTCCTAAAATGTGGATATGCTGCATGTCTTATGTGCATATTTTCAAAAGCTTCTTATTATTGTTACACTACTTATTTCACATAAAAATGCTCTCATTTATAGAAGGGAGGATTCTGGTACTAAAATTTCTCTTTTTATATTTTTATTTATTTATGCATATAAAAACTGGGGTGTAGGCCAGAGGTGTGGCGGGGGGGAGTTGTGTGTGTGAGAGGATTCACCAGAGACAGAGTGGGGAACAGAACAAGCAAATTGACTGAAATACACTGCTGAGGGGAGCAGCGGGTGAGACAGGAGAGGTCTGCTGTGCCATGTGGGCCAGCTCCCTGGCTGGAGATTGAATTCACGCTTCAGTGGCTGGCAATAGCTTGATAGCGCTGAGACTTTAACCCCTGTGCCACCAGGGAGGCCCCTCTGGTACTAGCATTTCTTAAAAGGCCTACAAGGTACAAGGCACTTTCCATAGTTTACCTGATATTCTCCATTTTGCTATTAAGCAAAATCTATTTCTTTCATAGTATTTTCTATTTATAACTCCATATAATAAAATATTGTTTGTATATATACTTATATAAATATAAATCATAATGATGATACCATTTACTATCAAAACAGTGCATTGATGAAAGGACTGGTGATAAAGCAGAAAGAGCACAACCAAGATGAAGTAGTCACTAGTATAAGCAGCAATCTAATGCCACAGGGCCAAGTAAGCCATTGTACTCCTTGTTTCCCACCCCACCCCATATAACAGCCATCCCCATAACTAAAACCTCACGATGGAGAACGCTCAGGTGGAGGACAAGATCAACCTGAGAGAATGTGCATATTCCCAAGGGGACAGAGAGTTCTGGAGTAGATGAAGCCAGTTGCAATCAGAGCTGTGACAACTAGCACAGTTAGATACAAATAAAAGACCCTGCAGAGTGGAGCTCATCTGAGTGCATAGCGGCGGCACTTGAACACCACTGTATTGGAAGGTAATCTAATTGGAATTCTCAGTTTAATGCTCAATATAGAAAGAAAGCCTATTGCCTTTTCATTGTGGACATTCACCTCTTCACTTTAAACTAACATCCTGTACTCATGCCCTCTGCCAAACCATTTCTGTTCCTAGTGCATGAAAATGGATTTTCACAAAGGGAGAACAGGAATGCTTTGTATTCGACCATATTTATTTTGAGAGTTTGAGAGTTTAATAGAGAGTACTCATAATGAGACTGTGGATTTTTTTGGTTGTTTTTTGTTTTTTTTTTTTTTTTTTGTCGAAGATCCCTTGAATAGGAATAAAAGCAGCCTAATATTGTTCTCAATTTGTAAGGTCTGAATTTATATCGCCCACAAACAAATATATTGTCATGCAATCTTTCATTGGTGATTGCATCAAAATATTTTATTTTGAGAACATTCATTCAGTAGGAAATTATATTTTTGTATGCTTCCTGCCTAGATTTGACAATGAGATTTTTGAAGTGTTTTTTTTAAGTCAAATGATAAATAGGTTTCTTTCTCTGTAAATACTCACCATGCATTAGCAGATAAAACATTACAAATGAAAATAAAAGGTGTCCTGAGTTTTGTTCATTAATATGAATTTTTAAATAGCATTCAAGGGTCAGCAAAGACTAGTGTTCAATTTTTGTATTCTAGATAACCAGTTGACATTTTTGCCTTCACTATGTGAACTTGTAACTAAGATTTACATGAATAAAAGGTTACTTATTCCTAGTTACTTCTCTACAACTTGTTTTATGCCTTTGATTTCCTGATCTATGAAATGCTGGGCACCCTTCCTTGCCAATGAGGGGCCTGTGGTCATTATACAAGTGCCTATAAACTGAGAATCTATATGACACAAAAAGTGACACTAGCATTGCTCAAGGTAGACAAAAAATGAGGACCTGGGCCTCCCTGGTGGTGCAACAGGTTAAGCGCAGCACTATGAAACTATCCAGAGCCACTGCAGCACGAGTTCGATACCTGGCCAGGGAGATTCCCACATGGCACAGCAGACCTCTCCTGCCTCGCCCGCTGCTCCCCTCAGCAGTGTACTTCAGTTGATCTGCCTGTTCTGCTCCCTACTCTGTCTCTGGTGAATCCTCTCACCACCCCACACCTCTGGCCTTGTATACACCCCAGCTTGTATACATAAATAAATCTTTTTTTAAAATGATGACCATTTTCATTTTAAGGGGGGTTTTGAGGCTGACCGTATTGCCTCATTTTTGTCACTGAATATTATATTTATCCTTGGTAGCTTTGAAATTTTGGCAAAAGTTTTCAATAACCTCCACAATAACCCAAACTTTAATGAAAAAAAATTCCTTCCATCGCTTATGTCTGGAAGAAGTACATAATGTTAACTTCTTTGTGTTTCTTCTCTTAATTTAATTCCCTTCATTTTCTACTTCTGATTCTCTAACTGAAATTTTTGTTTATATAGAGATAATTGTGAAATATTGATCAAATCTGTCTTTAGTCTTTTGATTTTAGATTAATGGGTTTTAGAAGTCTTATATTACTTATAAGACTATTAATATTAGTTTACAACAGAAGATTAAAATTGGTGATTCGAGGAACACAATTTTTCCTCATGTTTAATTTTTTTATTGAAGCACCATTGGTTTATACCCTTTTTAGTGTTTTGGAAGTATAAGATGTCCTCCTCTGGAATGTTTAATTACTTTAATAGTTGCTAACATCTAAAATTGGGAAGGTTTCATTTTTAAAACAGCTCCTTGGCTTATCTTTAAAAAAGTGAGAAAGTTTGGCTACACAGTGCCTGCATTTTTACACTCCCTTAAGGAAACAAGTGCTGGGCTGATAGCCGCTTCCTCCTCACATTGGCTATATTCTTACCAATTCCTATTGTATAACCCCCACACTGACACAAAATGTTTATTTCTATTTTACTATTATTGCTATGACATTTTTATGGTAGAGAGAAAGTTGAAAAATGTTTCCAAAAGTGGGAAACAAAAAGACTGACAAAATTATTCATTTTGAGAAAACTGGAGGGAGACCAATTTACCTATGGGAGCAAAGGCACTTCCTGTGAGTTTTATCTACACCTGTTTCCGCTATTTACATTATCAATGTGGTTTCCATAAGCCTTTGAGTTTGGGCTTACTGGGCACAAAATTTTCCACTCTATATTTCACTAACGTGCCACACAACCCTTCTCAGGAAAGTAAGATACATATGCACATTCTAAAATCTTTAAAAAGTAAAGGAAAAGCATATGTGAAACAAATTTTTAATGACAGATTGCAAACATGTTTACTAGGATGTAATGAACTTTCATTTGCCATATTTAATGTTGTCTTATTTTCTTATCATTAAAAAAAAGATTATATTCTTCCTTTTGACAAGATATAATGGAAAATCCAAAGCTAACACATTAAATAAGTTCAATTCTGTGCCAAGCTACCTCTAGCCATATTTTCCTCTGACCCTATCAGGGAAGTTTTGTAGGGATAGCATTTCAATTATGCCAGCTCGTTTTTAGTGGTCAATATTGGTCTGGATTAGAAAACTCTTAAGACAGTCTTTGCCTTTTTTTCAGAATAAACTGTTTTATATCATCTCTCTACCAATGTGTTGTTCTTTCTTGAAGAAATTTATAATTTGGTACCTTGAGTCACCATCTTGAGTTACTTTTCCTTTTGGTTTCTTCTATATGGTGTGCACTACATACATTAATGAACCATTTTTTTCCTCTTGTTAAAAACAAAACAAAACAGAAACAACAAATGTTGGTGGGGATATGGAGAAAATTGAATCCTCAAACATGTTGGTGAGGATATAGACTGGTGAGGATATATTCCAGCCCCTGTGGAATAGAGTATGGAGGTTCCTCAAAATATTACAAATAGATATATGGTATGATCCAGCAATTCCACTCCTAGAATCTACTCAAAAATACAAAATCCCTAATTCAAAGGAATATGTGCACTCTTATACTCATTGCAGCACTGTTTGTAATATCCAACCAACGGAAACAACCTAAATGCCCGTTGAAAGAGCAATGGGTTAAGAAAATGTGGTATAGGGCCTCTCTGGTGGCACAGTGGTTGGGCACTGCGCTCTGGAGCTGTCTGCCTGTTCCGCTCCCTGCTCTGTCTCTGGTGAACCCTCTTGCCGCCCCACACCTCTGGTCTGTACCCCAGCTTGTATGCATAAATAAATAAATCTTTAAAAAAAAAGAAAATGTGGTGTATATATACACTACAGAATATCACTAAACTTTAAAAAAATATGAGCTCTTACTGTGTACAACAACATGGATGGAACTGGAGGGGATTATGCTAAGTGAAATTAGTCAGAAGGAAAGACAAAAACCAAACAATTTAACTCATATATGGAATATGGGGGGATGAAGGAACTGACAAAAAGAAATAAAAGCAAACCTTAGAAACATGACTGCATAATCGAGGCTGGTAGAGGGGGAGGGAGTGTAATGGTGGGAAAAAAGGAGATGGGAGTCCAGTGATCTAGGGGAAAGGAGTATGGGTGTTTTCATCATGAGGGTGGTTTCGTAACATAGATTTGAGGAAATGTGAATCTATTCCCTTAAGTCATGTACAGTGTTGTCATATACAGTTTGTTTACAGTGTTGTAAACCAATGTTAACTCGACAAAGAAGAAAGTAAAACATAATTTCCACGGGTGTCCTGTCCAACCACTTTGGGCGCCAAAACTGTTACAGGGCAGCCCCGATATAAAATGGGGTGCTGTCTGTGGGTTCTCACCTGTGCGCTTAAAAGAAACTTATAAGACTCAACCGCAGACACACACAATAAATAAATAATGGTTTATTTACAAAAAAGGGAAGGGAAAAAGAGAAAGAATAAATTGGTGAATGCGTCCTACCAGTTCCACTGAGCTGGAATCTCAATGGCGCACTCAAAACCTGGTGATCCACAACCACGAGCAATAGCCCCCAAAGCTCACACGCCTGGTTTTTGAATCCCAAAACCATTGCTTAACTCCACCCTCAGTCCTTGGCATCCTCCCTTCGGTGATGATGGCATTATGGGATTTGTAGTCCTAGGTGTCTTGGATCTCTCTGGCTTGAGGTGTGGGTGCGGTCCTAGGACACCCCCCTTTCCTGAGGACCACCCTCTTACAATAGCATCCTGTTCTTTTCTAATATATCTGCTAAATACATCATGTTGAAACTGTTGAATAGCAATAACAAAGAGAAAAATGTTGAAAGTAGTCAGATCAAGATGACCCATAATATACAGAAAAGCAACAATACAAATAACTGACTCTCCATCAGAAACAACAGAGGACGAAAGACAATGGGAAATCAGTTTTAAAAGAATGAAAGAAAAAACCCTATCAATTCATAAATACCTATTCAGAAAAAATTGACACTAGTCAAAGTGAAACAAAGAAAGTGTCATACAAGCAAACAATAAGAAAATGCTTTTTCAGTATAGCTGCAATACAAGATACAGTAATTTTTTTTCTTCAGGATTCATAAAAATGACACTAGATGAAAAAACAAATCTATAGGAAGGAACAAAGAGCAGGAAAAAAATGGTAAATATGCAGTAAAATATAAAATGCTCTCCTTTATTTCCCTCTTAATTATTTTAATGTTTTTCTTTAAAATACAAATGACAGCCTGGGGCTATAATTGTATGTAGATGTAACTGATGACAACCATGACATAAAAGAAAGGCATGGCAAAAGGAAATGTACATGGCTTTGTTCTTTTATCTTATGTAAAGGAGTATAATATGAACTCTAAGCACAATGTAAAATGTCTGTGATTTATATTATCTTTAAAGCAACCACACAGCTCAGCTATTCCACTCTTAGGTATCTACCCAAAGGACACAATAACACTAATTCGAAAGAAAACCTGCACTGCTATGTTTGTTGCAGCACTATTTACAATAGCCATTACGGAGAATACATCTAAGGATAGAGGGAGATACAAATAAACAGCCATCTCACAAACCACTGAGAACCACAGTCCACTTTTTGGGTTTATTTTCTGACACTTGAAAACTATTTAAAATTTAACTTCAAATTACTGTGATCATTTGTGGCAACTCTATGTTTTCATTTCTACAGTACAAAATCATATCACATGGATATTTCTTTTAATACACCAGGGAAGTTATGTATAATTTATCCTTGAAAATAAACTATTAAAGAAAATCACTAAGAAAACCTTGCAGACACATTCAAGGAGCATAGTTCTATGCTTTTTCAAAATTAAAGAGTTTCATTTTAAAGTAAATTACAATTAAAGTCTGCAAATCAACATATTTGATTATAGGTAATGCAAATTCCAGACTGCAGAAATTGAGAACAAAATTAAATTGCCTCCACACATACTCATGATCAATTTGGACAAAACCCTTGAATCTAACTAATTTGACAATACACCAAGACACAATTTAAATACCACCCATTACATTCTCAAAACAAATATTGCTGGATAAAAAGCAAGCCTTTCATGAGTACAGGGTGTTAATTTAAAGTACGGAGGTTAATGTCCACAATGGAAAGGAAATTGACTGTCTACTGGAAAAAGCATGATGTGCTTATTCTCTAGTATATTGAGCACTAAACTAAGCTTGAGAAGAAGTTTGAAAACTTGATTGATGACAAGCCTTCCCCTGTGGAAATCCCATATTGTGAGCATTAAAAACTGTGGCTCATTTATTCCAACATGGTCCTAAGCCTTAACTGGCTTCCAAAGTCTAGTATCTACCTGTTGCCTCATTTCCTTATTCAAACAACTGCCTCCTCCGACCATATAAATTTAGTTCCTTCCCTTGTGCTAATTTCATGTGTAAAAGAGGATAGCACCCAATCATAATATTTGGGGGCATGTAAACAAGAGTGAGTCATATATGGATTTAAGTTCTGGTTCCAGACCTGCTGGCCCAGCAGCACTGAAATTTATTCACTTTGCACTCAACTCAGAGGAGGAAAACTATGTCTAGTCTTTACCTCTGTCCTTACTGGTTCCATCTGCACCAACTTTGTCCAGTGCAGCACTCTCTGTCTGTCTCTTTGGGGGTATGCACAGTCCATCAGATTATCCTTGTCCTCTACCCAACCATTTCCCATCACAAAATGACTTGGAGCTCACAGCTGGGTTGTCAAACTCTCTCGTGGAACATAAACCATCTCTCAGAATACCAGTATCAGAAAAAATCATTTTATGACTATGATAAAATGAGGAAAAAAGCAAGCCCACCACGCAAACCACAAAAAGGACCAGGTATCCCCTTCTTCCAAGTAGAGTGACTGTTGCTTCCTTACCATTTATAGCTTGAATCTTGCTCTATTGTCTCTTTTAGACACAATTTATTAAGATAGCTAATCAGAGGGGGCCTCCCTGGTGGCGCAGTGGGTGAGTGCTGCGCTGTGGAGCTGTTGGCAGCAGCAATGCAAGTTCGACGCCCGGCCGGGGAGAATCCCACATGGTGCGGCAGACCTCTCCTGCCTCGCCCGCTGCTCCCCTCAGCAGTGTGTTTCTGATCTGCCTGTTCTGCTCCCCACTCTGTCTCTGGTGAACCCTCTCACCGCCCCACGCATCTGGCCTGTACCCCAGCTTGTATGTATAAATAAATAAATCTTTTTAAAAAAGATAGCTAATCAGAATTACTCTTGCTTAAGAGCAATTTCCCTTTTCCTTGAACCCTCTTCAAAATCACATAACGCAAGTCCAAATCCTATAATGCTGCATTCTTAATGCTTTCTTACTGAGGCACTGCATGGGTCTCTATGGTGTACATCCTTCTTCATGGCAATCAGTAAAAAGGCCAACTTTGGCTAAAGATAGGTTTTGGTGATCTTTGGCAAGAAAATGTTTACCCAGGATGGTCCTGAATTGGTTGAACACCCTGAGATGACAATGTAGAGTTCCTTAAGCCCTGTCATTCCTTGTCTTCACAGCCTCTGATCACTGAGCTGAGCAAAGGTCTGCAAAGGACAGATTCCATGGGAATGGAGCAGGCAGATTGCCTTGGCATGGTATGGAGTGGGATGTGAGAAGACTACATGGGACAGAAAGCAACAAATGGAGACCCTGCCAGGAGGGCCTAATGGCAGCTTCTCTGGCACACTGGGTCCAGGGCCCTGGCACACTCAGCTTAGGGATAGGGTAGCAGGAAGACTGAAACTGTGGGATTCACGTGGGCTTGGCTCAGAGGTATTATTTCTCATATATTGTATCTCTTTCTGCCCATCAAGCATAATGGCATCAAGTACATGGACACCTTCAGGGAAGTGCACTTTTTACAAAGACTGTTGGTGAGGGTCAGTGGTGGATTGTCCTTGTTCTAAAGGGCCCTGGAATAGCTGCAGAACTCCAGGGATATGGCTTAGATGATGCCTTTTCCATCACTTATCTCCAAATAATTTGTGTGCCTTCCCTCAGAATACCTCTTGCTCCTATGGAATGCTCCCTGCTCCTAACACTTTGTCCCAGAACCTGTCTGAACCAATAAGATAATTTATTCCTGGGATCCATGAAAGTAGTCCCCATCCCAATCCTATTGACCTTGTAGAAAAGATTATAAGAGAATACTATGAACGATGATTTTGCAACAAATTTAGGTGAAATCAACAAATTCCTAAAAAAAAAAAAGTGACCACAAACAACTAAAGATTGAAAAGAAAAGAACATTTCAATAGGTCCACAACAAGAAACTGAATCACTAATTAAACCCTCACAACAAAGAAATACTATTTGGTCTATCTATTCCATTTCTGGGTGTTTATCCAAGGAATACAAAAACACTAAATGGAAAAAAGATATATGCATTTGAAAAGAAGATGAGGTATATATGCACAATGGAATACTATTAAGCTATAACAAGATGAAATATTTCCATTTGTGACAACATGGATTGACCTAGAGGGTATTACGTGAAGTGAAATGTCAGAATGCAGAAGAAAAATACCATATGACTTTGTATGTGGATGATAAAGAAACAAAGCAAATGAACAAACTAAACTAAACAAAAACACTGAGATTCAGAAAACAGATTGGGGGTTACCAGAGAGGAAGGGGCTGGAGTCGAAAAAGCAGGCATAGGGAGGTCAGTGGGATGGGATGGACAAAACCTAATGCTCTGCACCTGATGTCATGCTGCACGCCTCTGACTTACACAATCTTAGCAACCAACGTTATTAGATACTTTTTTTCAAAAAAGAAATGTCCAGGACCAGATGATTTCATTGGTGAATTCTACCAAACATTTAAAGAAGAATTAAAACCAATTCTTCTCAAACTCTTCCCCAAGGATGGGAGAGTAAGGAATAATTCCTAACTCATTCTATGAGGCTAGTATTACTCTGATATCACAAGAAAGACATAGACAAAAATCTCTTATGAATATAGAGAGAAAAGTCCTGAAAGAAACACTACCAAACTGATTCAATAGCATGTCCAAGTGGGATCTATTCTATGAATGAAAGGGTGTCTCAACAAAAGAAAATCAATAAATGTAATGCACCACGTTAACAGAAAAAAAGAAGAAAAAATGAGAGGTCATCTCAATTGATGCAGAGAAAACATTTGACAAAATGGAACACTCTTTCAAGATAAAAGCACTATGAAAACTAGGAAATGAAGGGCACTTTTCCAACATGATAATGGACATTTATGAGAAACCACAGCAAACATTATACTCAATGGTAAAAAGCTGAAAACATTCCTACTAAGATCAGTAACAAGAAAAGGATGCCCACTTTCACCACTGCTCTTCAGTATTGTACTGGAAGTTCAGTACTAGGCAAAAAGTAAAAATAAAAAATAAAATAAAATAAAACATCCAAACTGAAAAGAATTAGAACTCTTTCTACTAACAGGTGTCAAGCCCCTATACATGTAAAATATTTAAAAATCCAAAGAAGATTGCTTTTTAATAAACTAATTCAACCAAGTTTCAGGATACAAGATCAACATACAAAAATTAGCTGTATTTCTCTACACTAATAATGAACAGTCTGTAAAAAAATTAAGAAAACAAACTCATTTGCAATAGCATGCAAAGGAATAATACCCAGATAAAAATTTAACCAAGGTGGTGAAAAATATACTCAATGAAAAGTACAAAATATTGCTGAAAATATAAAGAATACCTAAATACATGGAAAAACATCCTTTCCTTTTTCATGGTTAAAAGATGTAATATTGTTAAGATGGCAGCACTACTGAAAGTGGTCTGCAGATTCAACATAATCCCAGGGGATGAAAACATAAGCCCACACGAAAACTTGTACATAAATGTTCATGAAAGTATTATCATAATAGACAAGAAATATGTGGGGAAAGCAAATGTCTATCAACTGATGAATTAAATGGATAAACAAAATGTGGTATTTTAATTCAATGGAATATTTTTGGTCAATAAAGAATAAATACTGATGTGGGTTCCAACGTGGATGAATTTCAAGATAATGATGCTTGGTGAAAGGAGTCAGGGCACCCCTCTTCCCAAAATGAGAGTTCTTATTATATGATTCCACTTATATGAGACTCTGGAAAATACCATAGACAAAAATCAGATCAGATATTGTCAGGGACTGGCAGGAAGGAGAAACTGAGTACAAAAGGGTGTGACTGCACTTTACCAGGTGATGGAAATGCTTGTATTTCTACTATAGTGGAGGATGCCAACTGTATGCATTTGTCAAAAGTGTAGAACTGGACACCTAAAATAGGTGAGAGTGACTGTATATAAAGTATACCTCAATATGTTAAGTTGAAAAATAGACCAGATTTAAGGCCAGTTCTAAGTTGAAGAGATTGGTGGAATATTCAGAGAATACTTATCAGAAACCACGGGAAGCATTTAAAAACATTTAATGGCAATTTTTAGCAGTTGGTTATTTTCCTTTCCTTCTGTACAAATTACAGTAGTTAAGTTACTGTTTAACAGTTAAGTTATTGTTTAATTTCTAGAAGGAGTAATTAAACCAAAGATGTGAAAGGGGGAAAAGCCTGAAAGAATCCAGAAGATGAAAGGAAAGTAGAAAAAAAAAAAAAGAAAAGGCAGGAAAATGGAAGACAAAATAAAAAAGTATATAAATTCCAAATGTATAGGAAAAATACTAAATATAAATAAACTAAACCAGTCAGTTTTAAAAAGACAATATCTGACTTTCAAGTGAGTAACATGCAATTTACAAGTGATACACCTAAAATGTAATGCCACAGAAAGGAGAAAATAATTCGAGACATATGGAGTTAATAAGACTTGTAACTGAAATATAGCAGCATAGAATGTTGAAAGAAAATATTTGCACAAATACTCAACAAAAGAAATCTGAAACAGCAATATTATTATCAGAAAAAAATAGTCTTTAAGACAAAAGGCATTATTAGGGATAATGAAGGTCAGTACAAAATGATGAAAGTTATCTCCAGAAAGGTACCCTACTTATATTCTTTTATGCCTCCTAATAACACAGCTTCAAAATCACCAAAGCAAAAATTGATGCATTATAAAGAGAAATTGACAAGAAAGTTCTTAACTTTCTTTTCTCAGTAATTGACAGATCAAACAGGCAAAAAAATCAGTAGCTATAGAAGACTTGAAAAACAATTAACAAGCTTGTTCTGGTGGACATAGGATTGTGCACTGGCAATTAGAAAAATCAAATTCTTCTCAAGCATTTTGTAAATGGGGCATTTATAAAAATTGACATTACAATACTAACCCGTAAAACAAGTCTTTAAAAATTTACAAGGTGATTCTAAAGTATATTGGGAAGGGCAAAAATGCCAGGAATATCCAAGGAAATTCTGAAGGCAAAACAAAATAGGAGGACTTGCCCTACCAAACATCATGATCTCTTAGAAATCTACACTAGTTAAGACAGTGTGATATAGGCACAGGGGCAAAAAAAATAGGTTTTCCAGATAAAGTACAGATAAAGCCAAGTTAAACTGGAATTTCAGATAAGCAATAGGTATGCATTTTATGTGTTAAATCTGGCAACCGTAGGCATAAATAAACCATTGCAGCCTAAGAGAGAGCCTAGAGATAGAACTATATATATATGGAAATTCAACCTATCACAGAGATAGCAGATCAGGTCAGTAGTAAGAGATTGGCTATTCAGCATGTGGTATTGGGACAATTGTTTCTTTGTTTGTAATAAAATAAAATAAAGTAAAACTGCATCTGTATCGCATATCAATCAAAATTCAGTCCCAGATGGCTTAAAGATTAAATGTGTAAAACAAAACATTTAGAAGTAAATATAGAAATTAACTTTTTTTACATTGGGATAGGAAAACTTTCTAAAATAAGACATAAGTATAAACCATAAAATTATTGATAATTAAAGTACAACAAAATATAAAGATTTTGTGCATCAAAACAAGCATTGTCAAACACGTGAAAGTAAAAATCTCAAAATACAATTAAAAATATACTTACAACAAATAAAAAGAACAAAGAGATATTATCCAGAATTCATAAAGAATATGTAATGTATGAAATCATGAAGAAAAAGACAGTCTATGGAAAATTCTAGATGGTTCGAATATCTTGACCATTTCCAATTTGGGGACAGTCCCCCTCTTCATCCTGTAGTTCTGGTCAGGAATGACTTCTAGAAATTCTTGGACTGAAGAGGGATGGAATTTGAAGTGGTGTGAAGCTACTTTCTCTAAATGGTTGTTATGAGTGGTAGAAATACCTTCATGTGGGTAAGAGGTAACATATGTCCCACTTTTCCCTTTTAAGCAAGAAGTCGTTTGGGTGAAAGATTATGGGAGCTTTGGTGGTGGGTGTGGTATGGTAACATACATCTGAACAGGTGTGCACCTCTACTTCTAAATCATAGACATTGCTGTTACCTCAATAAAAAATATTACAACAACAAAAAGAAAGAGTTTTGCAGAGTCCTTGTAACACAGTCCGAATCAGCCTGCAAGAAGCCCACGCACAGCCTCACGCAACAGGTTCTTGGCACATGATGGGCACACTCAGTCCCTTCATTCTTAGGAGGGGAGAAATATGGTGCTCGATCCCCAAGCACATTGGGAGATGGAAATTTCTTTTAAAAACAAACACTAACAATCAATATCTTACGAGGGTAAATTTTGTAGGGAGACGATTAGTAGGTCAGAGTGATTAGAACATAGAGTCAGGGAGACATTTACATTTTGTTTTACTCCTGTCTGTATTGTTGGTATTTAACAGATCAAATATTTTTATTGCAGAAATAATTGTATGAAAAGGGAGTGAAAGTCAAAATTTTTAAATAAAAGCTTTAGTTTCTTGAGTTTGGCCTTCCTTGCATCCTCCCTCAGCTTTTTTTTTTCCAACTAGAATTTTACAGTCAAACCAGATATATATTATTTTCTAAGTCTTTCATAGACAAGCCCTTTACCAGGTTTTGCTTGAGTTATTTCCAACATCCTGGCGCTTTCTGTTTGTTCCTGGATGTACGTGTTCTGCATTAAGAAAACTCCATATATGGTAATGTGTATTCTCTCAGGAGAAGAAGGAGGGCACAAATTCCATTACTTAGCAATGCAGCTGCAGTTGTCTTTCAAAGACAACACCCTCCACCATCTCCCTCTACCATCTCCCCCCCCGCAGCAACCAACCCTGACACCTGACCAGAAAGTACTGTGCATCTTTTAAAATTGTCCTGTAAGTGAAAGATGGGAGTGAGGCAGCTAAACATAAAACTATCAGATGAGTGAGAATTTTAGATAATTAAAAGTGAATGGTTAAAGTGATTCTGATGATAGAATTCATCTTGTTAACACTTATAGCAGAGGAAATGTGGCACAGAGGTATGAGCTGCCCTTCCAAAGTCATAGAACCACAGCACAGGAAGGGAAAGACTAGCACCCACCTATAACAAATAAATACAAATATTTCAACTGTACCACACAGTAAGACAACAGAAGAAACAATTATCTGGTTTGCACAAGGTTTTGTATTATGTCAAAACTCAGAGTTTGTTATCTATTTAAAAAAAGATGAACTCTTGCCATTTATGACAACATAGATGGAACTGGGGGGGATCATGCTAAGTGAAATAAGTCATAAGGAGAAAGACAAAGACTGCATGATTTTGCTCACATGTGAAATACAAAGAAACAAAGCAAAGGAACAGACAAAACCAAACCTAAACAAGCCCCAGAAATCTGACTGAAGAACTGAGGCCACTAGAGAGGGCTGTGGGGGTGGAGAACAAAGGGGAGAGGGACCCTGGTGGAGGACTGTGGGTACCTTGGTGGTGGGTGGGGGTGGTGTGGTAACGTGCATCTGAGGAGGTGTGAACGCATTCCCCTAAACCTTATGCAGTGTTGTAAACAAGTGTTACCTCAATTTTAAAAAATGTTATAAAAATAGGTTTGATATTAGAAAGAGATAGGTTGCCATCTCAAGTTTTCCACAGAATTGCTGTGTGACACTAAACCAGTTATTGTATTTCACCCATTCAAAAGACGCATTTGTGTCATTTTTAGCACCTCAATCACTGTTACAATAGGAAGCATTTTCTCTTTCTTAGCAGTGTCTAAAATATTTTGTGTCCTTTTTGATTTATGCATACAAGAACTGGGGTGTAGACCCAGGGTGTGTGGGTGAGAAGATTCACCAGAGACAGAGTGGGGAGCAGAACAGGCAGATCAGAAATACACTGCTGAGGGGAGCAGCGGGTGAGACAGGAGAGGTCTGCTGCGCCACGTGGGAAGCTCCCTGTCCAGGGATCGAACTCATGGTGCAGTGGCTGCTGATAGCTTGATAGCACTGAGACTTTCACCCCTGCACCACCAGAGAGGCCCTAAAATAGTATGTGTCTTAAAAGGTGATGGCATCTTAGATTCTTCCACTGTTGGAGTCTGTTTCCTCATCTAAAGAATAGAACTGAACATGTTCCCTTCATTGCACTGTTGTGAAGTTAGGGAGGCAGAGGGTGTACAGAGCAACCCCAACACTAGGCAGAAAAGGCTCCTGGAGTTTCTCAATTCCTTGGGGGACAGGTGAGGGGATACATAGGCCACGGGACAGTTATCTGGCCCCTCCACTATTTTTCTGGTACATCAGATCCCTTAAATCTGCACTCTTCTTCCTGATCCAGCCTAAAGACCATGGGTTATCATTATTGTTTCACTGCGTAATCCTGAACTTCTTCTCCATTGTGCCTCAACCGCATAGTAAACCCCTGCAATACTGAGCTCTCTACAGATTGTCCTGCAGGACAAATTCCTGAAAAAGGAATTGCTGGGTCAACGTATATAAGCCCCTTTGTAACTGACTGGGTGACTTCGGGGAAACAGGAATGGTGGAAGTAGAAATTGCTGTTGAACATTTAAAATATGCTTTTGGCAATGTGATAGGCTTTGGTTGAAAATTTTCACTCTCAAGAATTTATCCTATGGAAAATTTTATATGAGTTCCAAAACATATGCACAATCACCATAATTGTCCCATTGTTTCAAATAGGAAATTCTTGAAACAAGCTTTATTGTAGGATAAATTTTTTAGGGCAGAATAGCTAGGTCAAAGTTCCTCAGGACATGAAATATTTAATTAAATGGAGGAAAGTAAGAATGACTTGAAGAAGAAAATAGAATCACCATTAATTCTTCTGCCACCAGTCAGAAGTAACCATCTCTTTATTTAATACTATCACAATATATATCCATGGAACCAGTTACTGTGGAGCTGAGCCGACTGTGACACTAAGCTTCTACATTTTAAGATCAATATTATCATTTCCATTTAAAGTGAGGGAAACTGAGGTTCACAGAGTGAAGAAACTTAAAGGAGCTGGCCAAGCGTTGGAATGGGATCCATGTCTACTTGGGAGAAAAGCAAGAACGTTCATCTATATTTTGAAAATGCCCCATCAATTCCTTCAATAACCTTGTGAAGAATGATTTTCCCAGTTTTCAAATTGACGCAAGTGAAATTCTGAGGAGTTAAGTGTCATGCCTTTGGGTCACACCTGAGCAAAGTAAATCTCCAGAAGAGAAAGCGAGGTGTGCATGACCCCGGAGGTTATTCTTCCCTACCCATCACACTGCCTTGTTTGAAAGCCTTATGGGGCTTTGTTTCTGACTGTAAAAGTAATGCATGTTCATTAAGGATATTATCATAAGTATAGACAAGTACAAAAAGATACAAATAACCTCCAACATCATTCTCGTGGATTAACAGTGCTCCCGGTCAGCTGCAACACATAGCAACCAGAAACACGCACATACATGCACAAACATGTACATCTGCACATATATTTTATAGAACAAGAATCACACAGGATTGGATATATGATATATAGATAATATATATACACTATATATAAGGTATATAGTATTGCATGCTAATTTTTTTCCCCTAATGTTATAGCATATAACATAAGGATAAGATCTCCCTTTTCTTTTTAGTGAACAACTTACCAATGATCCAGCACCAATTCTTTTTGTTGTTGTTTTATTAAATTTGTTTATTTTCTTACTTCATTATTCATTTTTGGACAGTATTTTAATTCTCCCCTCAGGTGTCGTTCCCATAGTTCTCCAATCACTGTACACCTTGAACCATCACCACAGTCCCTTGTGCTCTTACCTCCCCTGTTTTGACCCCTGACTCTTCCCCTTCCCCTGCTCTGTGCCTCGGATCTACGGTCAACTTTCAAGTTTTTTCTTTTTTTCTGCAGGTAAGTAATCATCTGATATTTTTCTTTCTCCTTATGACTTATTTTGCTTAACATTAATCCCTTCTATCTCCATCTATATTGCCACAAATGGCATTTTATCTTTTTTGATCACTGAGTAGTATTCCATTGTGTATGTATACACATCTTCTTGATCCATTCATCCCTTTTGAGACATTTGGGTGGTTTCCATATCATAGCTATTGTAAATAGTCCAGCACCAATTCTTGAAGTCTATGAATTCTCTCGAAGTCTATGAAATGCTACATTTATCAAATGTCCACTGCATGTGTGTATTTGGTTTTGTTTCTTACTTTTCTATTTTGTCCCATATATCTATATATCTATGTATCCATTCTTAGAACAGTATTAAATTATTTTGTACTCCATCTTCATCGAACCTTGTTATCTAAGGTGATGCCCTACATCCCTCCCCAGCTGCAAATAATTTAACCACGTTGTGATTGGTTTTAGAAAGTTAATAACAAAGAAACAAGGAGAGCATTTTATTGAGCATTTAGTGTCAACATTTTACTAGTGTTTTACATGCATTTTCTCACGTAATTTCAGCATAACCAAATAGTTCATTGCCTTTATAATAGCCTCCTGAAAGGATTTTTAAATGAGGCTCAGAGAAGTAATTTGCCAATAATTATGCAATCAGAAAACAGTAGCGCTGAAGACCCAAACCCATAACCATAGTTGTATTGCAAGGGACTCCATATTACAGGTGAGACCTGCACCAGGGAAATGACTCAGCCAAGGTCCTGAGATCTGTTATTATGATTAGTTCCCCTGGACTGTCTCCTCTTTCCAAGGCTTAGTGGAAAACTATTTCTTTGGATGTTCAAACAGAAAGTGAAGTAACAGGGACAGAAAATCACATAGAATAAAAGGAAATAATGCAATGACTATCTTCCCTTTCCCCTACTTCCTCTGATAACTCATCCCACAAAATGCACCTTAACTTCATACATTATGTAAATCTTTAAGCATTTCATTTTTTTGTTGCTACATCTCCAAATACTTCCTGACAGTTCTGCTCCTTGGTTTCTATCAGTCTCTTTCATGGTGGAGAAATGATTTTGACAATACCTGCCTTAGCCCGGAGGCTCAGCCACGCCCTACTGCTGTGTCCTAATGTTTAAGGTTCTTAAAGTTCCAACAGAGCCATGTGCTCTGGGCAGGTTTTCTCATTTAACCCTTTGGACAGGTCTAGGGGAAGGTCTTTTGAATCCCGCTTCACCACGGCCAGGCTGCCACAGCCGGAGGCACCTCTGCAGATCCGCAGTGGGGAGGTGAGGCTCGGGTGCAGGCCAGAGGTGTGGGGTGATGAGAGGACTCACCAGAGACAGAGTGGGGAGCAGAACAGGCAGATCAACTGAAGTACACTGCTGAGGGGAGCAGTGGGCGAGGCAGGAGAGGTCTGCTGCGCCTGTGGGAATCTCCTGGCTCTGGACAGCTTCACAGTGCTGCTTCTTAACCAGCTGCGCCACCAGGGAGGCCCCAGACTCCCTTTTAGAAGACCGGCCTCCAGGGCCGGAGAAATGGTGAGATCACACTCCCCTGCTATCGTGGCCCCGTGGGTACTCACTCAACAGCCCCGCTGGGTGATGAGAGGCCAGAGGAGATGAAATCCCACCCCTGGTGCCATGGACCTGGATGTTGGGTCTCACCCATTGGTTGGTTGCTGAAAGAGAATGGGGTTCAGGTAGAAGCTCAGGTTTTTCAACACTGGGAAGTCGTCCTGGAGGATGGAAATGAATATTCATTAAACCCTTTCCACATTATAGAGATTTTATATCTAATCTTCTTTAATCCTGAAAATAAACGTTCAAGATGGAGTTACTATCCTCTTCTTAACCTAGATGTAAAATCAACAGACAGGCACCAGCAATATTGTAAATTACAAACCAGAGACTCTATGCCTGGGATTGTTTTAAAACCCAGGCTTTCTCTACTGTGTCTTGTGGCCTCATGGGCTTTTGATGCTCTCTCTGTCTAATCTCCCAGGAGACTGACAATTACTCCACCCCAGTGTATTCTTCAAACATTTGTAATTAACCACATTGGGTTTTTTTAAGATTTATTTATTTATACATACAAGCTGGGGTACAGGCCAGAGGCATGGGGAGGCAAGAGGGCTCACCAGAGACAGAGTGGGGAGCAGAACAGGCAGATCAGAAATACACTGCCGAGGGGAGCAGCGGGCGAGGCAGGAGATGTCCGCCACACCATGTGGGATTCTCCCCTGCCGGGCGTCGAACATGCATCGCACACTGTCGACAGCTCCACAGCGCAGCGCTCAACCGCCGCGCCACCAGGGAGGCCCCACATTGGGTTTTTTAATGAGATTTCATTGGTTTTGATTATTTAAAAAACCCAATGTGGTTAATTTTGAACACTTGCATTGTAAGAAAATGAAAAGCAACGTAAGATGAGAAAGGAAAATGTGCACACATATTACAGACACTGAGCTAATATGCATGATACATCAGAAGGAGACCATACCACTTGATATGCTCGCGACTTATGTCTATTAACAGTACACCCTTCACTCTCAAAAGTAGTGATCTTTGGTAGAAACCATCCTTTTTGACGAATAAGAATTCTGATAAAGAATTCTTGACAATTTCATAAAAAGCAGTATTTGTGCCCAATAAACCTACAAAACCCCAAGGGCAATAATGAAAGAAACATAAAATCCTAAGCACTCATAATAAGTGGGAAAAAAAGGAGAGTTAAAGATTAGTGTATTTCCGGCCTCCCCGGTGGCGCAGCGGTTAAGCGCTGCGCTGTGGAGCTGTCGGCAGCGGCGACACGAGTTCAACACCCGGCCGCGGAGAATCCCACATGGTGCAGCAGACCTCTCCTGCCGCGCCCGCTGCTCCCCTCAGCAGTGTATTTCTGATCTGCCTGTTCTGCTTCCCACTCTGACTCTGGTGAACCCTCTCGCCGCCCCACGCCTCTGGCCTGTGCCCCAGCTTGTATGTATAAATAAAAAATAAATCTTTAAAAAAAAAAAAAGATTAGTGTATTTCCCCTTTTCTTTTGTTGAAGAATACATATGCATGGCTGTACATTTATATTGTGTGTGTATATCTATTTTGTGCATTTATTTGCATAAAAGTACTTATATGTGCCAGTACATTGTATGGGGATAAAAGCACTCACAGACTGTATTAGCAGTCTATTAAGAATGTTTATTTTGTAAGGGTAAACAGCACAGTCTCACTTTTTATTTATAAATTTCTCTGATGTCCTTGATGCAGAAATAAATTTATATGCAGATCTATCTATATGAGATCTATGTATACATTTTATGATTCTTAAAAGTAATTGAGATACACTTTGAAAGCACAGGAAAAAGTTTGTTATAATCAGACTCACAATATAAATGTTATACCAATATTCTCTTGAAACAGTATTCACTATTAAGCATAAAAGGTAGGCTATGCATTGTATTACAGTGTGATTCCATTTGTTTTTGATGATACACATATGTGCATGAATAAGTACATGTTATAAAGCAAATTTGTCTAAAAGATATAACCCAAAATATAAAATGTGTGCCTATGCACACCATACACACATACACACACACGTGCACACCCCCCTAAGACACTCACACTGGTGACTTTCTTTTCATTTGAGACTAAGGTTGAACTACCTGCCAGGAGCTCAGATATCTAGACAGCATTAATTCTGCAAGGAGGCCTGTCTGTGCCATTCAAGTCTCCCGCAAACCCCTTTTGGTGGGTCACATCGGAGGTCCCTCCCTCCCTGGAATCTTTGCGGAGCCTCCTTCCACTTACAGAGTGGTGTAGTTCTGAATTTGACCAGCATGTGGCAGTTATCCCAATAAACAACCTTTGCTACAATAGAAAAGCCTCGATTTCTATAAGGAGAAACACTAGGAATCGTTGTGACTTACTAATAACCGATTATAAAGCAGCACACACACTATGATCCAAAATATATTTGAAAAACAAAACCAAAATATGTTTGAAAAATTTGTATGGATAGGAAAAGATCAAGAGTGTATTATTTTTTTATTCCTGATAATGACTCTCAATTCTGTACCTCCCTGGTTAACTGATTCATTCCAGAAATAGTTATTCAGAGGAACAGATACTTTTTTTTAAACAATGTTACATTTCTCTACAAGATTTCTTCAAGAACAGAATAGTGTCTCAGTGGATTATCTGAGTTAACTGTATGTTTAGTTCCTCCCTCTGCTTCTTGTCCATTTAGTTGTTTCAAACTGGGTTTTTGATCCATGGATTTGTGGAATTTCAAGGTCATCTTTATTAGAAACAATGCTATTGGATATAGCTGGCTAAGACTCATAAAACCTTACTGAAAAGCCAATTCAGTGCAACTAAGTTGGACAAATATTTATTGATATCTAATCATGATCTGGACATAGTGAATTCTCATAAAAGAGAGGATTTCTATATAATCCTTACTGACAAAACAAAGTGGTATATTTCTGGGAGAATTTTAGCCTTTATCACCCTATGGGAGGGTGACCATTGAATTTAGATTTCCTGATGTCCTTTATACTTGATGTCCTCTCTGAAAAGGGAACCATTTTTCTGTTTCAAGTCAAAGTTCACTTCCAAAGTACACAGGATATTCTAGGGGATGGAGGTGGAAGGAGATAAAAATAAAAATAACATGATACATGCCCTGCTTTTGTTTTCATTTTCTTTCTATCAAGGCAGCACTACTTTGCAATACTGTTTAAGTTTTAGGTGTACAGTTTCTCACCTCAGACACTGCACACCTCACACGACCTAATGTCTAGTCACCATCCACTACCAACCAACTGGCCACCTCTATCTATTCTCTCCTCCACCCTTCCCCTCTGGTCTGGTAACCACCATTCTGTTGTCAGAGACCAAAGGTCTATTTTCTTTTTAATTTTTGTTTGTTCATTTGCTTTTTTGCGCAATATGGAAGTGCTTCAAAAAATTAAAACTAGAACCTTTGTATGAGCTCTGTGGTATACTGGAAGAAAAGCAGAGTTAGCAGTCAGAAGTACATTTGGTCCCACCCCTGTTTATCCACTTAGTGAATGATTGGCCCCAATTCTCTGGGCCTTGGTCTTCTAACATGTGTAGTGAAAGTGACAATTGTCCGCATCAAAGTTAAGAATGATTAATAAATTAGGTAAAATAGATAAGGGAAAAATCACAGTGCCAAGCACACTGCAAATGCTCAGAGTTCACTGAGATGGTATTTTGCCTGAAAGAGCCTCAAGGAGATACTCATGTCCTACAGGTGCAGGATCGGCATTTGTGCAAACCTGAAAGTGAATGCACCATTACATTGTGTGCTCTGGGTGCCTGGCTTGTCCGACTTAAGTCACACTAGTCCTGGTCCTGGTTGAGAGGACTAACAGTAACAATATGGGCTAGAATTTACTGAGTGTTCACTATGTGGTAGTCAGTATGTTAAGAATGTTCCATGTGTTATCTCTTGAATTCTTCCCTACCACCATGTCAAACAAATGATATTAGTATGCCCTGCTGAGAGATAAAGAGAGCTTAGAAGATTATGCAACTTCTACAAGATCGTGCAGCCAGTTACTGGGAAAGTTATGGCGGTGGACCATGTGGATCCCAAATTCATGTTGTGAACAATTCACAGATAGCATTACTCTGTTATAGGAAGGAAGCTGAAGGAATGAAGTGACTTGAAAATCACTGCAACTCAATGACCTGAATCTCAATCCAAATATCTCTTAAACAGACCCACTGTTAGGGTTTGTTCTTCTGTAGCATCCTGTCTCTCCAGGGCTCAATGGGAAACTTCTCTAGAATTAACCTGGAGAGTAAAACAAAGGGAAGAGGTTTGAATATTTTCTTAGCATGTTATCTGTTTTTAGCACATATGGTAACTAATGCAATGATCCTTCCTACTGATTACCGTAGGGTTGAAATATGCCCCTTGTGCTAAGACATCTAAGGAAGAAGAAGATGGTGTAGATTCAGGCAGCTGAGGCAGGTGAGATAAGGAGAATGAACACAACATGTAATTTCTACATGGGATAAACATTATATTTTCTTCCCTTTATTCTTAATAGCCACCATTCAAGGTGGCCAGTAGTATCTCCATTAAACAGACGAAGACTACAAGTAGCTTGCTCCAGGTCTCCAGGATTATAAATCACAGAGGAAAGAGTCAAAACCTGCACTGTCCCAAGGCCTAAACATGTTCCCAGGTGACTTGCTGCCTCCTATACTTTGAAACTAATTGTTCAGGGGACTGGGATTTAGCTAGATACAGTCAGGACAGTGGAAAATGCTTACCAGTGCTCTTGCTGTGTTGCCCTATTAATCAGAATATCTAAATGGAGATTTATAAATACTTCCTGAGAGGCAGAAATCTTACAGAGAAATACTACTGGGAATAACGTGGGAAAAAAATTCAACCACAAGTCATTCTAGAAATGAAACTAAAAGCCAAGAGTTAAACATTCAAAACATTATGAATTTTTTATCTCATTTCCCTGCCACAGGTGTGGTCACTGTAGCTCTCCCACCACCAAAGTACCCAAAATCCTCCACCATAGTCCATTGTGCAGTACCCCCCACCCTTCTTACCTTTCCCCTCTACCCGACCCCTCCTGGATGCCACATATCTATCGCCAGTTTTCAAGGGTTAGTTTTAAAGTTTGTCTTTGTTTGACCCTTTGTTTGATTTCTCTATATTCCATTTACAAGTGACACCATCGAAATTTATTTTTCTCCTTCTGGCTTATTTCACATGGTATAAACCCCATCCATGTTGCTGCAAATATCATGACCTTATGTTTTTTACTGCTGAGTAGTATTCCACTGTGCTCCACATCTTCATGGGCCACCCATCTGTTTGGGGGGACTTGAGTTGTGGATGGAAACATCTTGAAGAGGTAAACAGTTTCATTTTCTGCTGTCTCTAAAAATCTGTCATTCGTTCATTAATTCATTCATACTCCCATTCATCCTATAGGTGGGAGAGCTACTATAGGATGGCATTCAGTGTTTCCTGTATGCCAACCACTGCCAGTCTCAATCTATCACTTCTTCCTGTCCTCCTGTTTCCTGAACGCCAGTCCTGAAATATTCTCTACTCCACTAGATCTGCTCAGTGTTTGTGTTCACCCATGAACACTTGACAGGGCTCAGACCTCATATCCCATCAACATAACCCAAAGAAGCCAGGAACCACAGAAGTCAATGTTCTAAAAGGAAGGGGAAAGGAATAGAGCAGAGACATCCTAAGGCTTTGAGCAACTCAGCTACTTCCTTACTCATGCAATTCACTTTCCTACATACTAATGACTTTGGTTCCTTATCCTGATTGGAACTCACTGACAAAATAGAGTAGAAAGAGTTAAAATGAGTCAATTCTTAGAAAGTCTCATTCTTGGTTTCTCTCACGGGCATGAATTATAGGGTTCAGGCACTTTTTACGATTGTCCTACTAAGATACTGCAGTTTTCCGGACACGTCCAACTGCTGAGTAGTGGATTTGTACACAGGATTTCCCCAGGGATGAAATGGGTCATAGAGTATTTCCTGGTTGTTACATCTGGTTTAGGTCTCAGAATAGACCTGCCCTCTCTTTGCCCAGCTAATGTCTCCTTATCCCTCAGGTCCCAGCTGAAATATTACTTCCTGTGGGAAGTCTCCGAAACACACCCAAGACGAGTGAGATACTTGTACTCTCTGCTCTGTTCTCATGACACCCTGACTTCTCCTATCATAGCAGTTACAAAGCTTCATCACTGTTGCTGGCTTCACTGTCTTCCCCTTTAGACTGATAATTCCATGACAAGGGTCATGTTTGCGACTGTGTGTGTGTGTGTGTGTGTGTGTGTGTGTGTGTGTGCGTGTGTTTACCATTGTAATGTGTTAAACACCTCTAAGGTTTCACGCCTTTATATTTGTTCACATCCAAAAGTGATGTGGATTCTTAGTGATGACTTTTATTCTATCAAAAAGTGGTCTCACCCTTTCACAGTTTCATTTGATTTAAGTCATGCCACATGCTATTAAAATTACAAAGACTTGTGTACTTATATTAATGAGAACCTTGCGATTTTTAATGATAGGACTTTATTCTTTAATTTTATGTTTTATCTCATGACGCCTATCTACAAAAGACAAAATTAATACAAAAGACCCAAAGAACATAAATATTTCATAATTCTGCACAACCAATAATATTTTCTATAATAAAGAATGGTGAGATGAATAACAGTCACGTCTGTATTTAGGACAGATCTAGCTGGTTTGTGATGTGTCTACTTTGTCCCCTGAAACGCGTATGTTTTCTTGGCTTTTGTGAATAAATCTATATAACTTGTTTGATGCACGTGCACACGGGTGCTTGTGAATGTGTGTGTGTGTTCCTAAAACACTTATCCATGTTATCTACACCCCTCTTCACTGATAGATATTCTCTGTGTTCTCTCTGTCCTTCAATAAATTTACATTTGTGGTAAAGACCAAAACTAGGTATTTGGATTGATGAATTATATTGTATCCATACTCTTGTGCACATCCTTAACTATTTCCTTAGGGTACATTTCAAGACATGGAATTGCTGCCTCAAATGGTATACACATGCTTAATTTAATTCCCCACCTGCCACCCAGAAAAGTTGGACCAATTTAAAGTCCATAAACTGGAATTAAGTGAAAAAAAGCCTCAGGGAAGTGAGGAGCATGGCTGCACTGATGTCCTGTTAGAAAGTGCAGACTTTAGATTTCACTGAGCAGCTTCAAGGCTACAGTAACAGTAACTACATCTCAAAACAGTCAGTAATGAGTGGTAATATTAAGCATAAGCACCTTATAAAGTAGTGTGGGGTTCAGTAAGGGGGAGAGCCCAGGACTTGGAGTCAGTCAGCCTGCAGTTTGATGAAATATACATTTCAAATCCTTATATTTTTATTATTATGAGACAGATTTTACCCCCAGGCCAGCACCATATTTAGCCAGTGTTAATGCAAATTCTTGCCGAACCTGTGTGGGTCATAGTCGGAGACACACCAAGAGCTCTCCTATCCCATCTCCTCAGCAGGAGACTGTTCTGTCCCTTGATTACAAGGGGCTTCCAAAAAGAGAAGCCTGTTCTCCTTATTAACTGAACGCTCATCACCAAGGATCCCTTGATAAAGTGAAAGATGGTTGGAGCTTGCAAGATGCTGCAGATACCTGTTCTGAATGCCTAGCAGCTCTCTTGAAACCTAAATGCTATTACTCTCCTGCTTGGTGTCCAAGCAGAATGCTTCAAATAAGCGACTTGGTTGGCCAGAGATTGCTGATTTGGGTGCTGGACTTGACCTGGCTTGGTCCCCAAGAGAAATCTGTGAATAGTAAAAGGTTTATATAAGGGTTGGATGACTAATGCAGAAAGCAATTAAGCAATTCTGAACATTCTGCCTTAGACCCTAGAATGAGAGTCATTTATTTTCCTGCTTGAACGTAAGCTCTCCTTTTTTCTTTTTCAGCAGATATAGTTTGGCAGAGCAGAGTCCCTCTGAAAACAGTATGACTCAGCCGTATGCTGTGAAAAGAGACTTGAAAAAGCAGGTTTGTTCTGTTGAATTACATGAGAATTTGCATGAGGTAGACAGAGGCATTACATAATACAGCTTGGTTGTAAGGGGTAGACTTTACATTTTACTTTAGGTACTCCTAGAACAATGACCTTTTTTTTTTTTAACAATTACCATCAACATTTTTTCATGCTTGAATTACAGCATATTTCTTTTTGGTTTTGGAATTAAAAATAAAGTTTGAAAATGATGACAATATAAAATAAGAAGAGCAATAAGGAGAAAAAGAATTACTGTAGTGAACCGGATTTTACACCACTCCTGAACTGGATTTTACACCACTCCTCTCTAATTTTTATTTTTCAAGTAAAACATCAGGGTCTAGTAAAATATCATTTTCTATGTTTTTCCTTATATACACTATATTAAGTTATCTCCATGTGTGGCAATTCTGAAAAATTGAATGACAAGCTGGTTATTATGACTTAAAGATCATACAGCAGAGATTTAAAAATGATTCTTATTGTTTAAAACCCCTATTGTTTATACTGCTGTCCAAAGTCATGGCCCATTATTCTTATATCAGATGGGCAGAGACACAAAAATCATACTTATTTGGAAGGTCCACTGAAATCCTACATCAGAGGATGTAAAAAAGATAAAGCTACTGTGAGCAATCTAGTTCTGTTCTTTTAATGTTTGAAGGAACTTGTTGATAACAGATCTGATTTGCAAATGGGAAAGACTAGTCATCAGAAGTGGAAAACAGCACTTCTAATGATTCTAACTATAGATTTGTATTTTCCAAGGTCTTTTTCATCGACATACAAGCTGCCTTCAATTCCACCACCATGGCCATATTCTTACATATATTCCATTATTTAACTATGGAAAAAATGACTCTGTGATATACATACAAGAGGCAAATTGCTGCATCACTGGGCATGTGTCTTTGCTACGACTGTGAACTGTCACACAGATCTTGGCGAGGAATGTGTAGACATGTGCTTTCACCAGCACTGTTTGTGGGTGCCTACATTGTGATTATCTACCATTCTAATTTTCAGCTGTCTGTGAGGTAAATGATATTTCTTTGTTCCTTAATTGGAAACTTCTAATGAATTTGAGTGCTGAATACTTAAAATACATGCTGTTTAGTTTGGTTATAGCTCTGGTTTGTTTAATTTACTGCTAAGTGTTTGTGTTGTTTTGTTTTCTTTTTTGCATATATGTTTTACTTTTTGTTTTTGCTCCATACTATAATAGGGCTTTTCTTTACTTCATATTTCACGACATGAAAAAATTCAAAATTTGTCTGTAATCAAAAATGTACCAACTGACCCAACAACACCACTTCCCGAACAATCAATCCCTGTTATCCACTGATTAGAAATGGCAAACTTATCATGCTTTACAACCTTTTTGGGACTGAGTTTTTTTTTATATTCCATTAAGTTGTATCTTAGATTTTTTTGAATATCATTGCTTCATAAAACATTGTAATAACTGAAAAAGTAACATTACCCCATTTTGTTCTCTGGAAAGTCAAAAATAGCAACACAGTAAGTGTAGCCAATGTATGGAGCATTTGCAATGCATTCAACACTTACATTATCCTTAATCCTCAATGGCACATAGTGAAAAAGATAGTATTCTTTTTTTATAAAGATTTATTTATGCATACAAGCTGGGGTACAGGCAGAGGCGTGGGACAGCGAGAGGTTTCACCAGAGACAGATTGGGGAGAGGCACAGGCAGATCGACGGAAATACACTGCTGAGGGGAGCAGCTGGAGAGGCAGGAGAGGTCTGCCATGCCATGTGGGAATCTCCCTGGCTGGCATTGAACTCGCGTCCTGGCTGCCGACAGCTCCACAGCGGAGCGCTTAACTGCTGCGCCATCAGGGAGGCCCGAAATAGATAGTATGCTTATTCCCTTTTGAGAAATGAAAAATTTGAGGTACAGAGGACTCAAGTGGCTTGATGTGGAGCATAGTCTCAAAGTGAAGTCTCAGTATAGCAAGCTCGTACTCCTAACCACTGTTATATTAAAATGAAGTATATGAATTTGTCAATATTGGCACATTTTTGAGGAACAAAAATGTCAATTTCTTATTGCTCAATTTAACATAAAGTATTTTGTATGTTAGAAATGTGCCCATCCCGGAGGAAGAAGTGCACTCAGCATCCAAAAATGTACCAGATCTGCTCTCTGGATACCAGGTCTTCTATCTCCAGTATTCTACAGAAAGTCATCAATGTCATTTATTACTTCGACTCAATAGGAAACTATTTCTCTGATGACCCACCAGAAGGCAATTAAAAGGAAAGGAAAGCACATGAAAGTAAACAGACTGACATACAGTTATTTTCTCTTTTCCCATATTCAACAGCTAATTCATCTTTCAACTCAGAAATGACATTAAAGTTCATAGATTATTGAAAACATATTTACACTTCATGTTTTTGCTATATTTTTACATATTCTCTATAATAAAAACTTTACTATTTAATGTTAAAGTCATATCTTTAATAGGCTAGAGTAGTACAGAGATACAGGAGTAATATTTGCTTAAAGCCTGTTATGTTCTAGACAATACTAAAGGTGTTGCCATTTTTATGATGCATTAATTCTGCGAGTATACAGTATATTGTATCTACTAAAAGTAACATTTTCACAGCATAAGCAAAATAAATAATTTCATTTACACAAAAAGCATTTATGAAGCAGCTTATGTGGAGTTATCCCAATTATGTTTTCAATCACATGAATAAAAAAGGGAAAATATTCATTTCACTTTATTTGCTGATTTGATAATGGCTAACAAATATATATTTGTTTCTCTCTATTTTATCCATCCAACATTTATTGTACACCTAATAAATGCAAGGCATTGCCAAACCAAATCATATCTCCATTACAGAACCTTTCTTCAGAGTTTGAGATCCTGTTGTCCAAATATAGCATGATATATATTTACATATATGATCAGGCATGAACATTTTATCAAGTCAATTCAAAATTTACAGTCCTTCAGTATGAAAGTTTACATTCAATCCAAGTACCAGACCATGAATGTGGTAGGTTCAGGGAGAGAGGACAGGATTTGGAAATGGACAAACACAGGTTAAAATTCTTTTTCTGTCAGTTATTTAAGGTATGTAAGCTTGGAAACCTTAATATGACCAAGACTTAACTTCCTAATCTACACAAGGGAATTGTTAATGCAGTTTCAAAGGAAATCGTGGAATATAATGCACCCTACCATTCTGTCTGAAAATGCAACATGTTAATTTTTTCCAACTTTACCTCTTCCCTTTCTTGCAGAAATGACTCTGCCGTGAACTCAATAGCATAATTGTACCATAGCGAACATTCACAAATGTATTTGCAAAAAGAAAAGCAAACGTGTTTACATTATGAATGTGATCCAAGTTATTCCTGTATAAAAGAACAAGTTTAATTATTGTGCTTTTCTTAACCCATTTGGAACTTCTAGACTCATGTAGATATGTGTATGATTTGGGGGGTTCTAGTATTCTTGGAGCTTCAGAATGTTAAGATATAACAAAATATGTGATGATGAGTCTGTAAGGGAAGGACACACGAACAGGAGTGAAGAGCTTTGTCTAGGTCCCAGTTCCTAAGTAACACCTGATGACAAGACAAAAGCATGCCCAAGCATTCAGAAATGTGAAGGTCAATGAACCCCATTTCTGCAAAGATTCTGAGTTCTAATAAGGGAAGCAAAAAGCTCTCTTATAGTGTGAGGCTCTATTATACAAAAGTTTATCTGTAAGAAAATTCGGCCTCTAGAGAGCAGTTACCCTATAAATGTCTTCTATTCTATCTTTTAAATATCTTTATGTTTGTATAAACCTGAGACATACAGCAGAGGAGCGGAAGGGAGCAGGATCAAAACAGGGGAGGGAAGACCCCAAAGAACTATGGTGATGGTTCACAGGTGATGTGGTGGTGGGACATTTATGGAGACTACACCTGAGGGGAGAAATCAAATATTTTACAAAAATGAACATCATTTTTGAAAGAAAATAATAGAGTTTAATAAAAAAAATTATAAATAAATAAATAAATAAATACCATTGTATTTGGCTTGTTACCTATTAGGGAACAAGCTAAGGGGATTTGTCACTATGATAACTTCTTTCCTTGGTTAACTCATTTAATTATATCAGCAAGATTTTAGGATAAAGATTGTTCTGAAGGAGGGATTATTCTGAGGTGGCAGTGTTATACACGTGCAAACGCACATGTGTTGTTTATATCTCTGCTCCTGTCCACAACAGTTTTCTGCCTGCCTTTCATAGTTTCATGGCTGCCCTTTTTGCTGGGGATTCTTTTTATCTCTAGATTTCGGTCTTTAGCAAAAGATTTAAGCGCTGCTTTTAGTGAATGCATAAAATCATACCTCAACTGGGTTTCCTGACAGTTCTGGCTCTGTTGACCTTAATGCCAAGATCTTTGCTAACAGGGGAGTGAATCTACTGAATGTTAATGGATGTTATTGTGTCTGGAACAACTGTACATTCCATTCTAGAGATGTAATCATGACAACAAGGTATCCAAACAGCCAACATTCAGAATACTTGATCTTTATTAAAATAATATGCTAATTTTTTTCTTATTCTAAGGTTTCTTTCCTTCTCTCCGACCTCCCCCTGTCCTGTAACAAATTCGCAGCAGCTCACCTACACCCTTTCCATTAGATTTAGTAGTGAGGATCCCCTACATTCCTCCTATAAGTGAAACCATCTGATATTTTTCTTTTTCTTTCTGGCTTCTTTCTTTCTCTTTTTAAAAAAGATTTATTTATTTATGCATACAAGAGCTAGGGTGCAAGCCAGAGGCGTGGGGAGGTGAGAGTATTCACCAGAGACAGAGTGGGCAGCAGAACAGGGGGACTGACTGAGATACACTGCTGAGGGGAGCAGTGGGCAAGACCTGAGAGGTCTGCTGCACCATGTGGGAAGCTCCCTGGCCGGGGATCAAACAAGTGCTGCAGTGGCTGTGGACAGCTTCATATTGCTGAGACTTAACCTGTTGTGCCACCAGGGAGACTGTTTCTGGCTTATTTCACTATCAGTGATCATGGAATGCTGCAGCACCCCCTTGTATGTTGATCAATTTCTCCCTTCCAAAATGAAAGAAGTCAGCCCATGATATGAAATAATCAGAGAGAAAGAGGTTATTTCATTCTTTTCTTCCTGTTTCAAAACCACTAGACAATTCATCACCTGAAGCTTGTGTCTCTCTTTTCTGAGAGGCCCCTATATGGGAAGACTCGTTCATAGGTTCAACCAGCGAGGCATGCGTCATCAGATGTTGAGAGCCTTCACAAACATAGTCTGTCACATATTCTATTTATCCAAATAAAGGCAATGTTTGGTTCCTTAACTGCTGCTAATATCACTGCAAACATAGAGGCTTCAAGCATCATCAGTTTGTTTTTATCTGTCATTTTTTCTACAGGTTGACCATAGAATGGCCATGGTTCTTTTGTTTCAGGTGGTGTCAGCTGGGATGGCCAAAGGGTCAATAATAGCCCCACTCACATGATTGGAGGGCGAGGCAGGCTATGACTGGGAGCTTTGTTGGGTGTCCATGGGGACACCGTCCACGGGACTACTTGTGCTTATCACAACATGACAGCTAGGTTCCAAAAAGGAGCATTTCAGGAGGGAGAGGTGAAAGCTGATTTGGAAACTCTTCAAATTGATGCTGTTTGCATTTCTTTTTTTTTTTTTTTTTGGTCAAAAATAAATGCAGAGACAACCCAGATTCAAGAAAAGAGAAAATAGACTTTCCTTCTTGATGGGAGAGAAACAAGGTCACTTTACAAAAGAGCATGTGGAGAAAGAGTGTTGCAGCCACCTTCGGAAATACAATCTAGCACAGGACTGACCTGGAGCACGCTCTCTCCCGGCTGCCTGCAATGTCCCTTTCCCCACCACCCACTTCGTGATTCTGTCACATAGATGCCACCCCTCTTTTCACTCTCATCTAGAGGCAGTCAAGCCTCTGCATTCCGTTGAGCTTTCAGTCCACTGTAGCTGTGAACTAAATACTGTTTGATGAGATTGGATGTTCAGATTCAAGTTTTTACTGGAAATTTGATACTCATCTAAGGAGGAGGATAGTTTGATCATTATGCTATTTAGTTCATAGCACAATCATCTCTGTAGTTGAAGGAAACTATGTGAGGGTAGATAATAACATTCTTGAAGCCTTACTACATGGCAGACACTTTCCATAGATTGCCTCATTTTCTCCTCAAAAACATCCCTTAAGGAAGACATCATAATTCGCCTTTTTCCAATCATCAGTCTCAGGTTTATAGAAGATAACTTTCTAATGATGAGCACATAATAAATGGCAGCAAGATGATTTTAACACTCATTTTCCCCATCTACCTTTCTGCCAGATGTATTTCCAAGATTCAGGGGATGGTTGTTCTAAATTTGCTAGCTATGATGTCCAGGGCAAATGAAAAAAGAGGAGTTGGAGTAGAAGAAGGAAGAAACAGAGAAGACAAAAGAGAAAATAATGTCAACAGAGAACATGAAATTATGTTCCTTACCTTAAAAAACCTAGAGTAAGGGAGCATCATGGGTTCACTTTCTCATATGCTTTAATAATGATGAAGTCTTTAGAGGCTCACATAAATTAAATACTTATCTCCGATCACCAAACATGTAAACATGAGAGCAGTTTTTCAAAGCTAGGCCAGACGCTGAAGGCTCTTCCCGTTACATTAAGACCTGAATTTCTCAGGTTTAAATTTTGTCAATTTTTTAATCTCCTGCTTAGCTACCCTTCAGCTTTGTACAATCAGGATAGCTGTGAATGCACTGTACTTGGTCCAAATTTCCTTTTGTTGAACTTTGTACATAAGCAAATTAGAACACATTCTATATGACAAAAATCATGAGAAAGAATCTTACATTGTGAAAAAGTTAACAAAGTTAACTGCCTCTAGATGAGTTACAAAGTTGTAAAATAATGGCACTTCATTGAAAATAAAATAAAATAAATCATCATTAATGCAACTAAAAACCATAAAAATCCTGAGAGAAAATATTTGCAATATGTATTATAAAAGTAGAAATATACTTACTATACAAAGAGCCTTTACAAACCAACAGAGATATGAACGCTGTATGTATTTGCTTAATACATAAATGTTAGTATAATAAATGCAAAAAAACTACCAAAGGATTCTTAAATTGAAGGATATCTGGAAGAAGGAAGAATAAAGACAAATTCAACTTGTGTATGTCTATATTATTTGAAACTTTTTTTTTTACAATGAGCATGCATTTCAGTTACACGTCTTACAGAGTTCTGAAAAATGAGGATTCTAGGAATTTCTTTTACTAAACAGACTTCCAGACACATCTCTCTTGGGTTAGAGCAATGATTCTTCCCTCACTCCTTTTACTGTTTTATCTGAGACATTTAAGGTTTATTTCTGGCTCTGATCAAGAGTTGAAATCCCGCTGTGTTTTATAACATTCTTCCAATGAATAAATATAATTTTTACAACGAGGGAAAAAATATGTCAGGCATGAATTTTCAAACCACAGTAAAGCACTCAAGTACACAAGGAGTGTTATTATGTGTACTTTTCTATGTCGTCACTGAATCTAATTTCCATTTTAAGCCCCAATTCTCCTGTGAGTAGGAAGCAAAATGCTTCCAATTCAGGGTAAATTTAGTTCCTTCTTGGTTGTTTAGTTAATGTGCGATAAATTCAACCAATTTTTAAGTCTCTACTTCTCACCATGTGGCATCTCAGAGTTTATGTATTATCTTGACTTTTTCTTTCCTAGGTGACATCTTCAAAGATGTTTGAATTCCCATCTAAATTTCAAATACATGGTTCACACTGTCAAGCTGCAGTCTCTTATCTTGACCATGGAATTGAACACCTTAAGCCTTCTCTGACTGTCATATGAAATGAAACCATCTCTATTGCACCGTCACCTACATTATAGTGACACCTAGGATTCTTTTAAGTCTATGAGATCTCCAGTATTCAGGCAAGAAGAGGGGAATGTCACAGGGTCAAAGGTACATGTCAGGGAGTAGGAAACATCAGTTAATATTTCACCTTGGCCCATTTCCTGACCCTGGGAAATCCTTGGTCCATCACTAAAAAGTTCTATTTCTCATCTAGGTATTATCCCCTCAAAGAGGGTAGGAATAGAGTTGCTGGGTAAGATCTGTCCAGAATAGAAATTTCTATTTGCAAATCAGCAGGTAGGTGCCATCTTCTTGAGGTCCCCTTTTGTCTGGTGGGTGAGACTGGATACTACGCAGAATTTTTACCTCTCTCATATAAGGGTAGTTACTTGTTCTCTGAGGCCTAACTGCTCCCAAACAAATCATTCTTTCTTACCCCTCCTATTCATGATTTAATGATGCAATATAAGTTCTCCACCTCTAGGACTTAAATTCCAGCCTAAATTGATTTAGCTCATATTGAATAGATGGAGAAAACCCTAAAGTGACTGAATTTACCTTCAACTGGCAAGATTTCAGTTTTCTGCAACAGGCAGAATGGGACTCAAAATGCATACTAAGATCAGTTATATAAAAACAGAGATTTCTTTACCAGCTGAATTTTATAACCTGAAATTTTATACCCACTAAAAAAATCAATAAAAGTTATTTCTGCAGCTATTATGAGACCATTTGTACACTTTGATCTCAAATTCTTTAAAAAATGGATATGCAGAGAAACAGATTAGAAAGATATAAATTCAATTTCACTGGCTGGTGATTCTCAAAATCTAGAATTCATCCAATCATTCATTCATTCAAGAAATACTTCTTGGGTATTAGTATGTGTCAGTCACTAGAAATCCAATTCCTGAGCTTCATCCCGTACTTATTTCTCCTAAATTCCAGATTCCCTACTATACTTGTAGACTCCCTGTTGTACATGTCCATTTGAGGAAGATAAATAGTAATGATCAAATAACTATCTATGACCTCACACATACTGTACCAAACAAGTTTACACTAACCTTGGCCTTGACTCCTAAAAACTCACCACGGAAAGAACTCACCACGCGCCAGAATCCAGACACGACTGTGTTAGAGGTCCTGTTCAGCCTCCTGCTAACCGGGTAAGCTTTGAAAATATAATTTCCTTTTTCAGCTTCACAGTGCAATACTTAGTGAAAAGGTGAGTAATAAAGAGATTTTGGTATCTGCTGTGCAGCTTTTTTGAGCATTTAAAGAGAAAAATTACATTAAGTACCTAAAAGAGTTCCGGCCCTTACTAAGCACTCAAAAGAAGTCCCCTTCCCAGTCCCTGCCCCACCCCCCATAGCAGAGATGGCATTTCTATAAATTAAATAATTTATAGATAATTTAATTTAATAATATATATAGATAATTTAATTTAATTTAATAATTTATAGGTAATTTAAATAATTCATAATTTTTTGTCAACTATGTGACAAAAAATATTTGAGTGGCTCCAAAACAATGTAAACCTAACATATTCATGTTACGTAGGAAATGCAGTTTTTTGTTTTATTTGGTCAAACCACATGGAATTGCTGATATTCAGACATTTCTTTACTTAAAAAAAAACAGTTCCTCTTTTTCAATCTAATAGAATGATTTGCATGTTGAGTTGAAAAAAGGGGGTAATCTTTACCCCTTTTCTGCTGAATTGGGCTTTTTCTCCTCTGTCTTTTGGATCTCAAGGTGAACACAGGTAAAGCACATGATATGGGTGTCTCTGCAAGCTTCAGAAAGACTATGAAAACACAAAACTACAGTGACAGATCTACTAGAGGGAGGGTCTAGAGAGCTGCTTGAATCTTAGGACTAGAAACCCACCACTGATAGAACCTTGGGTGAGTCAATTCTCTTTGCTAGCTTAGACTGACCACAAAATTGGGGTGCTTATCCAGCTATCCCAGAGTGTGGTGGAGACCATGAGACCTATGAGACCAAGCACTCTGGGTTCTCAGTTGGAAAGATCTGTTAAGACCAAGGAATTGGTTTAACAGAAATTAACTTGCAGGAATAACTCTCTATACATTAGACACTCTAGTGGCAATTATTTATAAAATGTCAAAAAACACATTGTGAAAAACAAATTGTGAAATACATTGGGACCTCCGCATGGACATGAATTCTGCCCTCTCTAGAATTAAGTAAACTCATATCAACAATACCTACTAGTGTTATGAACTTTCTATATGCTGTCAACGTTAATACATAAAGTAAGCCTCTAAGAAAAATGTTATTATTTAAATTCTTAAATAAAAATACCAGTACTTCACTACTTGAATCTTACATTAGGTGGTAGAGCCCAAGATTCACATCTGACCTTTCTATTTCCCAAATCTGTGGTCTTTCTTCCGGGATAATGACATAGGGCTAACCAAGTTCCAGGAGTGTCCTGCTCGTAGCCTCAGTCCAGTGAGAAGCATGGAGTGTCTGTCATCAATACCACCAAGTAGTCCAAAAACACTGAATGTGTGTTTCTGGGTATATGATACAGCACACCTAGGGAACAACACAAAAAAGACATGGAATTCAAGCAAGTGAGTGACGTACTTGAGACCTGGCGCTGGGATGCTGGGATGGAACACTCTGTGAAAGTGAGTTTTTTGGTCTAGGAAGTTCCCATCAGTAAAAACCCAGCTATATATCCCAGGCAACAGTATCGTGCAAACGGAAGTCAAATAAGTTGCAAAAATTATATGAGGTTTAATGTTCTTCACTATCAGTTAAACACTAATAAATTAGTTCAAATTAAAAAAAATTAATCGAACTAAGCATGGCGAGATATTGGGTCCTTATATTAACCAAGAGCAGATGGGCAAAATGAAAAGGAAAAAGCTTTCTCTCTTGTAACTTGAGATGCAGGTTGAATTTTCTCGTCAGAATGGTGGAGCATGTCTTCCTTGTTCCTCATCAAATTCCCCTAAGTTGACAATGAGCTGGGAGATGAAAGCCTCCTCAGTGGTCATGTGTGAAGGGTGCTTATTTCTGCAGCTGTCCAGAATACGGCCTGCTGTTGAGTTGTGTGTGTGTGTGTGTGTGTGTGTGTGCGCGCACACACACACACACACACACACACACACACACACACCTGTGCACATACATTCATGTGTTCCTGTGTGACTATGTCTGCCTAGAGCAGTTCTATGTCTTTCTCTCTCTTTCTTGTTGCCATTCTCTGTTTCTTTCTTGTCCTCTAATTCAGGACAGGGATTCCTATGTTAAAGGAGTTAAGGCAAATAAAAGTGGGTATAGGAAATCATATTTGGCCTGGCTTCCTTGGCAGTTCTGCATAATACTTCCTTGGTGTCAATCTTTGCTGACTGAGGAGTGAACCAACAAAATTTTGATAGATGTTATGGTGACAAGCTAGGACATCTGCCACATTCCGCGTAACAGTCCAGATATATAAGACCAGGAATAAAAGGGGGGACTTTAAGGTCAAGGTAGTGGGGTTTCCAAGGAACCAATATTTGAATTTTGACTCTCCATTTAAGAAAAATGGAGTGTTTGTTTTCCATTATCCAGATTCTCCTCTATCACTCATTCATTTAAGTGTTTATTCCTTCTTACGCTATTCCCAGCCCTGACAGTATCTTGTGTTCTTTACCTTTCACTGCAGGTTTTACTGACATTTTGCTAAGTTCCTACAACACCCCTTGTATATTGGTATCATTTTTCCTTAACAAATGCAGGAAAAGAGTCCAAAATATAAAATGGTCACTGAGAGAAAGAGGTCTTTCCTTTCCTTCATTTTTCAAAACTCACTCCTACAAATGACTCAGAACAATCCTGGCAGACAGAGGCATCATCGCAGGCGCTGAGCTCCAGACCCGCCACCTGTCCCTGCTGTGACTCATACTATAAACATAGACCCTCTGTGCAGCCTGCTTCCTAGAACTTTAAAATACAACCCGCAGCTGGTGTCTCCCTCTGAGAGGCCCCTCTATGAGCTGACAGGGAGTCCATCTTAAAAGCCTTCACACAGTGAGGTTTTTTCCCAAAGGTACTCGCATAATTGGAAGCATCGCCTCTTTCAGGTCCCTGGTGTCCTAGGGGACATCCTCACCATCTACTTCTAGCTTCTGTCACAAAGCTCCCACCCTTCTCCTCACCCTCATTCTGGTGTGGCCAGTCTTTCTTCTCTCCAAGACATTTGAATTCTGTTAAGGAGGCCTCAGGCCTCAGTCATGCATACCTGTGAATTAGCTGCTGCTGGCTGCAGTAACACAAAGGTCACATTCAAGTCCTCTCATTCCAGGTTTCTTACTGTGTGTTTGCTTACTTTTAAAATATATTTCAGAAAGAAATTAGGGTTGTATAAATCTCTTAAACCTATTGTCCCTAGGAAGATTGTAACTCATTGAGAATGAATATACCATTTCCTAGGTTAAGCGTCAATCACTACAGAAAGCAGCAAGTGGACAAAAAGAACAGAAGACCTAATTTAAAATCTGGCAGATTGACCATGGAGTAGACATGTTGAAAGAATTATATTGTTTGTTCTAGATCTATTTTGACCATCTAGCCCAGGGATTGGAAAACTTTCTTTCAGTGACTGGCCAGATAGTAAATATTTTGGTCTTTGGGGGCCGGGCAACCTCTGTGGTAATTCCACTCAGCCTCGTAGTGCTAAAGCAGTGTGGGTGTGCTCCAATAGAACAGAATTTCCAAAAATGGAGGATGGACTGGATTTGGCTCACAAGCCAGAGTTTACAAATCCCCGATCAGGCAGATGGTGTAGTCACTAAGTACATGTAGCTGCACAACCAAGCAATCAATATTCTAATCCTGAGTGTTGGGTAAGAGATGGGGCTTTATTTCTCAACTCAGTGCCTCTCATCTCGCTGATTCACGCTATAAATGGATCCTTACCATTGGTTAGTGTGCTGCATTTTTTACTGGTGTTGATGCTGAGGTTCCGTGGATACTTGTAAATCACTGCAATATCCCTTGGAAGCTGCAATCATTATCTCTTTACAAGTGGAGACGCAGAGTTTAGAATACTAAAAGGTAGCAGGGAAAAAGACATGTTTTCATTTCCTCATGCTTGGCACCTGTCCTATAAATAACTCTTCAGTGTAGTAGCAACACTCAGAAGTAATATTCCAGTCCAGCCACCTGTTTCTGCTGCTACTGCAAAATGCAAACACAAATAACCTTTAGATTCATTTTCTAGTTGGCAGTATTCTTGCCTCCTTTTAAACTGTAAATTTGGCTGTGTTAGTGTTAGAATAGAAACTCGAGTTTTGAATGTCAGATGAAGAATAAAATAAAGAGATAATGATAACATTTTCTTTTCTGTTCCCTTCCTTTCCTAGTCACACTCCTATAATTTTTGTTGTCAAGGTAGGGACTTTGACATTTAAATTCACAGGCCAGTATTTACATACATATATTGTGTGGTGCCTACTTGTTTGCTTTTCAGAGTTTTATTTTGCTACTAAGATAGAGGGAGGGGAATTGCTCTCACAATCATCCAGAGAATGTTAAACCCTTATATTTTCTTTTGGGGGGCAGTACCCTTCTTTTTTCTTCTTAATCAGATATTATTTCAATCTTGAATATTCACTGATTCATTTTCAGTCTGATCACATTGCCACATTGGACTAGCTGGATATACGGTTCTCTTGAATCACATTGGCCGAATTTTCTGGAGCTGCGTCTAAGTTCTGGAGTGGGGAGTCATGTCGTATGAGAACATTGTTAATGGGAGCCTTCTAGTCTCTGAATCTCCTGTTCAAGAAATTATCTGCTGTGCCATCTCTGTCCCATCTGTCTTTTGGTCATCTGTTTATCCCAGTGACCCCAGGAGTGTTAGAATTAACCATCCTGAATGCGTACATAGTCCTTCGCAACAAAGTTCTGCCTACTATCTCTATCCAAACATCCTCTGATTACCTGGTGGTCTTTCTCATTCTCTTGCATTTACCCACAAAGATGTTATATAGTCTGGTGCTTTGTTATGCTCCTCTTCCCCTGCAGACACCATTTCCTTGGGGGCAGAGATCCAGCTTATATGAGATATGTTTGGGTCATTTTATATTGCTTTGCCCTCTTATTGAATCTGTGCTAAGTTCTGCCACCTTCTGAGTCATACTTATACCATCTATTCCCTGGTTTTCTTCCAAAAATATCTTTCTACGTTTTCCCTAGGACTTCTGACGTCTGTTATTCATCCCAAGCCTCCTAATGTGTCTCTTGAGCACAGCTCAGATTTTACTTAGTAAATCAAGAGCATTTCAGCACTGCCACCACGGGATTACTGCCAATTCTCCTTGATTGGAACTACAGAAATCCTTTAGTAATACCTGTAGTGATTATCTCTGTTTTAGTCTCAGAGTTGGATAATAATCAACATAGACACTAGATTATAATTCTTTGACTTTCAAGTTGCCTGCCTATTTTCAAATGTTTGGGAAGACGCTAGGGAAATCGTCTCACTGTGCATCCCAGGTATTTTTATTAATCTCCTTATTTTTGGTCTTCTCTCTTTAAGAAGAAATGTTGATGACAAGCGCTTGACTGGTTCCATCAAACTGGTTGAGGAAATGGTCATATTTTCCTAGTTAGTAGAGGCTGAGTTTGGGCAAGCATGACTCTAATTACCTGGTAGATTTTCTTCTTACAGTTCTCTGTTCAATCACAAGTCTCTCGAAACAGGCTCAGTGGCATCCTTCATGCTAATATCTCTTGCAGAGGCCTTTTCTGTCAGAGGAAAGCAGGACATTTTGACAAGTCTGATTTAATGCAGCTGTTATACCAAGGCAGCTTCAAAATGTCAGTGATGAATGTCAAAAGACTGTTTTTGATTACCAAGCTATGTACGCTACAGCCACTCCTCACCCTCACCCTATCCTTGACCCTTTCTTCCAGAGAACAGACCAGCTTTTCTCTCAGCATTTTCCACTTTTAACGTCTGTGGTCAGTAAGTCTCTATGGATCTGGGGCTATTTTTCAAACGTTCTTTATCCAGTGAGCTTCTCAGTGGAAAGTCTTTAGTAATGATATTTCCCCATCATTCGCATCTTGATGAGACCGCTGGCATTTCTCATACATCTGATTTACATAGTCTAGGGGATCACACTTTCCTACCTATTTTGTCTTTTATCTTCTGAAGTAATGTTAATTTTTGAAAGTGGCTTTGGATATACCTTACGCTGTCACTGAGGTGTGGTCTCGCCCTTTTAAAATGTCACACATCATTTCTCTGAAATTACACCCTCATCTTTATTACACAAATCCAAAAGAAAATTTGCAGCATGTTAAATTCATCGGCTATTATATAACCTAAGCTTCCATTAATAGACTTTAATAATTTCTGATGAAAATATATTTGTATTATTCATTCTGTAATTTTTATTATACAACTAGCACATTTTCATTATAGAAAATTTAGAAACACATGAAAGCAAAAAGGGGAAATCACTCTTTTCTACTTCCCAATTCAGAATGTTATTAATAGTTTATGTACGTTTCATTCACTTGGGGCTGCATGTATACATTTAAATATTTTTTTACAAAATTACATTTTGCAAGATATTTTCCCACGTAATGTATCTTGAACATATTATCATCAATACAAAGGAAGCATCTTAATTTATCTTTAGATCTGTGGAATATTTTCCCATTTAAAAGTCCTATACTCTAATCAGGCCACATGGTGCAGCAGACCTCTCCTGCATCTCCCGCTGCTCCCCTCAGCAGTGTATTTCAGTCGATCTGCCTGTTCTGTCCTCATTCTGTCTCTGGTGAATCCTCTCAACCCCTCACACCTCTGGCCTACACCCCAGTTTGTGTGCATAAATAAATGAATCTTTGAAAAAAAAGATAAATTTATGCCATTCGCAGCAACATGGGTGGAGGTGGAAGGGATTATGCTCAGTGAAATAAATCAGCAAGAAAAAGAAAAATATCAGATGGTCTCACTTATAGGAGGAATATGGGGAACCAAACAAGGGATCAGGAAAAAACAAGACAACACTAGCACACCAACTATGAATCAGAGACATTCAGCAGGCAAGGGGGAGAGAGAAGAATCAAACCGGGGAGGGAAGAGCACAAGAGACTATGGTGACAGTTCACAGGTGTCTTAGTGGTGGTAATTTTATGGGGATTACACCTGAGAGGAGAAATCAAGCTTATACAAAAAATGAACAGTGATGTAAAAATAAATAAATAGAAGTCCTATACTCTAAAATAACTGTCATTTCTCCCATTGGTAAAGACTTGGTTATTTTGTTTTTTATTATTATTTTTAATTGTTATTGAAGTATCATCATTTTGGGTTTTGACAGCATAGAATTTTCCCCCTCAGGTATAGTCACTAAAGCTCTCCCACCACCAAAGCACCCATAGTCCACCATAGTCTATTGTACTTTCCCCTCTACTCCCTCCTCCTCCGAAAGCTGAAGCTCTATGGTCAGCTTTCAAAGTCTGGTTTTAAAGTTTATCTTTGACCCTTGGATTGGTTTGTCTATATTCTACATATAAGTGACACAATCCTGTATTTATCTTTCCCCTTCTGACTTATTTTGTTTAGCATAAACCTTTCCAGCTCGATCCATGTTGACAAAAACGGCATGAGGTTTTTTTTTAAGATATATTTTTTTAAAAAAAGATTTATTTATTTATGCATACAAGCTGGGATATAGGCCAGAGTTGTGGGGTGGTGAGAGGATTCACCAGACACAGAGGGGAGCAGAACAGGCAGATCTACTGAAGTACACTGCTGAGGGGAGCAGTGGGTGAAGCAGGAGAGGTTTGCTGTGCCATGTGGGTCAGCTCCCTGGCTGGGTATCGGACTCGTGCTGCAGTGGCTCTGGATAGCTTCACAGTGCTGCGCCTAACCCGTTGCGCCACCAGGGAGCCCCTTAAAGATTTATTTTTATTTTTGCCTACAAGCTGGGGTGCAGGCCAGACATGTGGGGCGGTGAGAGGGTTCACCAGAGACAGAGTCGGGGGCAGAACAGGCAGATTGACTGAAATACACTGCACAGGGGAGCAGCGGGCAAGGCAGGAGAGGTCTGCCACGCCATATGGGAATCTCCCCCGCCAGGCATCAAACTTGCACCACAGCTCCACAGCCCTGCGCTTAACCTGTTGTGCCACTAGTGAGGCCCGAGTTTATCTTTTTTGATTGCTGAATAGTATCCATTGTGTATATCTAATCACATCTTCTTGATCCACTTATCTATTTGGGGGCATTTAGGTTGTTTCCATATCTTGGCTATTGCAAATAGTTCTACTATAAACATAGGAGTTCGGGTTTCCTTTTGAATTAGTGTTATTGTACTTTGGGGGTAGATACCTAGGCGTGGAATTGCTGGGAAACTTGGTCATTTGAGGTTTTTCACTATATCTTTTTCTGGTGTTTCACTCTTCCAATTTTTCAATGTCATAAATATTGCTGCAATTAGTTTTTGTACATACATGTTTGTATAGTTAAAAGTGGAGTTTTGTAGGATAAATTCCTAAGGGTGGAATTTCTGAATCAAATTGTATGAACACATTTTATTGTAGTCAAGAGTGCCAAATTGTCTTTGCAAAGAAGATTCAGCAATTTATATGCCTTTCACACAGTATGCAAATGCCTGTTTTGCCACATCCTGTGCAGTGCTGATTGTTATTTACATTTTTCATCTTTGTCAGCCTAATAGGCACAAAAAGTAATTTTATTTTTCACTGGCAATTTTTGAAATATTAATGTTATTGAGCACCTCTTTAATTGATTTTTTTCTATGGATTTTTTGTTCATTTCATTTGAGCACCTCTCTGCTGGGAGTTGCAAGAGATGCATATTAAATATATAAGGCCTCTGCCAGTATTATATGATACAATATGTAAAATGGAAGAAAATCTGTCCTTTTACAGTTTATATTCTAACTGGGGAAACAATTAGCAAATAGCGGGTTAATGATATGTTAGAGAGCAAGTCATTATAATGTGGTAGTTAAGAGAGCAAATTATGGTTTTAAGGGTCAAACTTTTCAGGAGGATAAGCATAGCTCCAAAAAATGTGGTTCGGTAAGAAGACTTATTTGTTAAGAGTCTGCACAGCTGAACCAACTAAGGAAAATTATACACTTCTTTTACATCACTCTTAGTCTGTGAGTATTCACCCATTTGTGCCTTCAAAAATACTTGTTGAGAGTCTACCATATACCAGGCCCTGTTTTAGGCCCAGGACATACACAGAAGGGATCAAGATATACATAGTCCTCACTCTTCTGTATGTTAGTGTCTAGATTCTGGGGTAAGAATATGAAATAAAACAACACACTTTGGTTATTAGTGGTGTCTGGTTTCAAATAGTAAAAGTCAGTGTCTTTGGTATATTTTAATATGCAACTGTAAAGCAAGGCTAAATATTAAGACTAGAGAAAAATTCAGTCTTTTTATGTGTAAGGGGCCATAATTTGTCTGGTGTTTCATATTCCTGGAAGTGCATATAATAAAGGTCATTTACTCTGAAATAAATGAATAAAGACAGACAGTTAGGAGGCCTTTATATTAGTTTGGCTAAGAAAAGATATTCGCATGGACTAGTATGGCCCAATGGAGTTGAAGAGAAGCAGACAGATTTAAAATTCATTTAAGAGATAAAATCAATAGGACTACATATGAAGGTGGGGGAGGGAGAGGAGTCAGTTTCTAGTTCGTAAAATTGGCTGAAGCTGCCTGCCGTTCACTGAGATAAAGAAAGGGAATGGAAGGATTTGGGGAAATGGGAGAGCAGAAATGATGACTTTTTTTTGGTAAAAATGAAACATTTATAAGATCTGAAGAGAAGCCAGTGTATATAGATGATGACCTTTGTTTGGGACAGCTAGAGTTTGAGATGTTAGCACGGAAAGCAGGTTGCTTGATATAGGATCTGAACCTCAGAGGAGAATCTGGATAAGAGATAGACCTAGGAGTTATAACCATATATATAAAGTATTTGATTTTATAATATATTTATCCTTTCACCCAGCAATGCCACTTCTAGCAATTCATTCACGAAAATAGTTCAGGAAATACATGAGAATAAATTTATAAGAATGTTCATCTTTGTAAAAACCTAATTTCAAATTTTAGGAACTGACATGAATTTAGAGGAGTAAATCACCACATGTGAAAAGCAAACGAAAGTGGGAAAGGAAAAAAGAATTCTAGACAGTTGCAAACATTAACAGAAACACAAAAACACTACTGCTACCAGCTATACACCAGCTAGTAACAACAATACTCATGTCCTATTCTCAAAGTCCTGGAATTTACAAGCACCATTTTGATGGGAACCAAATTTGTTTTAAATATATTAATGATACATGGTATTGCAGCGGATGTGGAAAAACTGGCATTCTCAGACACCCATGGTGGGACAGGAAATTGCTTCAATGTTGTGAAGGCAAATTTTAAAAGAACAGACAGCAGTTTCACTCATGAGAATATATCATCAAATACAGTGGTGCACTTAAGTAAAGATATATGTGAAAAATGTCACTTCAGCATGATTTGTATGTAATAGTGAACAGTTTTATAAGAATCTAAAGGGCATTTATAGCTGATAAGTTAAATTAAAATTATACATTGATACAATGGAATCCTCTGACTGCATTAAAGGAAATTGTTTTGAGTTAAATATGTGCAGCTTAAAAAAAAACACATATCCTTGACATATGATTCCATTTTTTTTTTGCAAAAGTGTGTGTGTGTGTGTGTGAGAGAGAGAGAGAGAGAGAGAGAGAGAGAGAGAGAGAGAGAGAGAGAGAGAGAGAGTTTTTGAAATTTTGCACAGAAAAAAAAGCAAAGATGACTGATAGCCTTCTTGTCAGTGCAGGAGAGAGAGAAGAAAGTTTCACTTCCTAATTTACACAGTTTTGTATCATTGACTGTTACATCATACATATATAATTTGTGATCAGAAAAACATTCTTAGTTAAAAAATTCTAAATGATTCAGAACATGTTGAAATTGACCTGAAATTCATTCACAATTTATTCCTAAGGGAAAAGAGCAGCCTGAAAATAATGTAAACAGGCGATAAAGTTAGAAAGATATATGCAGAATAATATGTTTTTAGAATGGTTTCACTTTTGAATTAGAATATATGTGTACATCCCCAAAGAATAAATCCCCAAAGGAATGCACTCCAAGTTATAAACAGCCAATATTTCCACAGAATTGACATGTGAAAGAGATGCGTGACAATTGCTTCATATGCTACATATTTCTATTTTATTTGAGTTTTACAAGGATGCTGCCACCTTTGAAATCAGAAAAATAAAGTCTGGAGTTGGAAATATGGGGGAAAAAGCTTGTTTTAAAGTGATTCACAAAATAAGGCAGATATCAGCATTTATTGAAATTGAAAGATACTTATAAAACATGTTTAACTTTTAAATGGTGGTTATAATTGTATGTACACATATAGTTATGCACAGAAAAGTTCTAAACTGTACAAACAAAAGTACAAAAGTGCAAATGAACATCTGAATTGCAGGATTCTGCGTAATTTATGTTTTCCTCTTTACATTTTTCTGACTCTTAGAGATTTTTCTCACTGAGCAAGTATAACTTTTATATTCAGAGAGAAGTTACAAAAAACACAATCCTATTTTTACTTTAAACCCATGTATGTGCACGAGCACACACACACAGAGCTGCTCTTTAGCTAAGGGTGGAAGATTCCATAGGATTGAGATAGCTCCTTGCCTGCTCAGAACAGACCTTGGCAGTTGTTCCCACCCTGATTTGTGTGTGTTGTTGGAAGATTAAGCTGTTGAGGAAGAGAGATGAGGGGAGGAAAAAGAGGGGGAGGAAGAGAAGGAGAGGGAAGAGGAGAAGGGAATAGGAGGAGGAGGAGAAGCAGAAAGCTCAGAGGCTTAGCTGAGTTGTTTAGAGAAAATCTCAGCAAGAGGCTGCCTGTCCTGATGTACTTCCTGTGCCACACAAATGTCTGGAAAGCTCCGTGTGGAGGCTAGAGCAATAATTCTTGCTGCCTTGACTCCCCACTTCCTATCTCCCCTCCCAGCACTTCTGCTGTGATATTCAAGCTGCAGTTCTGACTCCGGACTCCAAGTGGCACTCATTTGTGTTTTCTAAGTATTTCCCAATGCACGCGTATCCTTAGTACAAGGGGGCAAAGAAAAGAACGAAAGTTGTTTTCTAACAGGCTATGAATGAATGTGGACAGAAGTATTCAAATTTTCTCTAAATGTAGATAGAAAAACCTGCGAATTAACACTGCTCAGTTTGGTTGATAAGCTTGGAAAATGAAACCAATGAAAAGGCACCTAACTCAGTATCCAGCACATATTTAGCCCTTGCTGAAAGTTAGTACCTCTAACTATTATCCCAACCTCTGTCAAACAGCCAATTTGTTAATCAACAAGTCTTATTATGCCATGGTGAGCCTTCAGAATGTAATAGCGAAAGGTGGAACAACCACTCTTGTCTACACTGTGCAGGAGAGTCAGTGCCATTTCTATAATTTAGCACATACTGCCTAATGGAATAGATTAGGGGAAAATATTCACCCCCTTCCTATTGAGTCAGGGTGACTTCATGTTCTCTCTAGGGCATGCATATGAACTGGTTGTCTGTGTTGCAATTGAACGCCAGAATATTAATATACTATTGGGCCTCAAAGCACAATCATGGGCTGATGGACAAGACAATGGAATGATATAAAAGGCCCTTGAGTCCTTGGGAATGTCACTACTATCTTACTATTAAATTACTTCGTGCTCAGAATATTTCCCCTATAATTCACTTAACTACCCTTCCTTTACTCAGCATCTTTTTATAATTAAAAGGCATATTTCTGGTGCTTGAAAGAATAAAATGAGTTACAACACATTACGGAAAATCAATTGAGTCTATAAAGCTGTCGACTTAACAACGATTTCCAAGACCCAGTAAATGGCCTGCATCTCAAGCATTACTTGTTAGCCATGTTAATGACTAGGTAACCATGACAACCATCAGGACTCTGACACCAAACCCACGTTCCTCACCACCAGATTATGCTGCATCTTAATGTACATGTCTAGGACGGCCCGGCCAGCAGACTCTGGCAGACAGGACTGCACGGCCTGGGCGAGGGAAAAGATAAAAGGAAAAGGAAACTGCCTTCCTTAAAGAGGACACCAGAACACTCAAGGGCCCAAAGAGTACAAGAAGAGCACAAGCGTGACCCCAGCCCCCACCCCGGCCCACTGCACACACCCCCTGCCCCAACACAGACCACATGAAACAGGAAACTGAACCAAGGAGAGAAACGGTAGTGACTTTACCAGGCTACAAAAGTCCTTCCCTTCCACACCATGTGCTGTACTTTGGCCTCTGCTCTCTGAGCCCTGGTTTTGTCCCATTTCCCGCTCCCCTTCCCCATACTCTTGGCCTGGTTTCCTCTAGTCAGCTGCTCCACCTCGGGCTTCTGCAGCCTGACCACGCCTACATCTTCACTCCTCAGCACAGACCTTGCTGCTCAACTCACACCCATATGATCAACTGACTAGTCACTGAGGAACGCCATCGGGACAACTCACCAATTCCTAAAACTCAACTCCTGTCAACTTGAGCTGCTCCACTTCCCCCC
>PVIJ01010297.1:0-61044 GCA_004024925.1 Scalopus aquaticus
GGAGGGAGGGAAGGAAAAGGGCACAAAATGGAATAGAAAAGAACACAAGGGACCATGGAGATGGATCACAGGTGAATTGGTGTTGGGCTACCCAAGGGGAATACAAAATGTAAAAGACATAAATAACAATAAAAATATATATTATAAAAAAATAAATAAAAAATAAAAAATAAAATTGGGGAGTAACCAAGGATGATACATCTATCCTGACATTGTTTCATAATGACCCTGTAAATATTCAAGTAAAAGTAGTAAGAGTCCTGGGATTTCACAGGAAAATAAAAGGGACTAGATGAGATTGAATAACATTGAATAATGTCATAGTTAATGGCAATTATGCTACTTATTCCCACTGCTGAGCACATGGCAGGCATAAATAATTGATCATGGAGCTCTTGCCTACTAACACCATATTCATTTTAAGGACCACCTTAACACCTATGCAGTCACACCCAATTAGCCAAAAATAGCAGAGTAATTAAATCCATGTTTGAAATCCTTGTCATATTTTTTTTAATTTGAATTTTCTTATAAGTGACCTATTTCCAAAAGAAGAAATGTCAATGTTTCATCTCTCCCATATGTGTTCTTCTCAAAAGGGTTCCATTAACTAGTCTCACCAACTTTTCTCAGAAATCTACATCCTATTACAAATTTGATTTGTACTTTATAGGAAAGCATATAATGCTTTAGCAGTTTGCATCCCAAAGTTAATATTCTTGCATCACTTTAAGAAAAAAATAAGATGACGTCATTAAGAGAAAAAATAAAATTGTGTCATTTCTTAATATTTGTTAAGATATTCAGAAACAAAACACAAGCCAAATACATTGATTTAGTGACATCACTTTTGAATATAGCTTTTGTTTAAATAAATTTTACAAAGAACATTTATAAAAATGTTATTGTAATGCTTAGCAGTTCTCTTAATTGTCAAGTCTAACTTATACTGGCTGTGTAATTTGGGTAATTTCATATATAACTATTGCTAACTATTCTTTGTTCATTTATTTAAAATAATGTGTGTGGGGAGAGCAGGGGTGCAGTAATGGTGTCACCCATTTCACAGCGTTGGTGTGTTCATTAATGAGAAAATAAATATTTAATACAGTTCTTGTCTCAATAAGAGTGTTAAAAACCTATGTGGGGAAGAAGGTGGAAACTTTGATCAAAGGACAAAAATACTTATGTTTAGCCTCAAATAGAGATGGTTTAGAGTAGGAGTGACTAGGCATTGATGTGGAATGACGAACTGAGTGAAGTTACTTAAAACTGTGTGTCTATTCTCCTTTTTAAAAATACTATCAAATAGGTACAGCTGTCTAGAATTGGATGCCTTGTCTCAAAATCCATGACTTTTTTGTTGATTGACCATAAAACGTAGAGTCTGGGGGCCTCCCTGGTGGTGCAAGGGGTTAAGTCTCAGCACTATGAAGCTCTCTGCAGTCACTGTAGGACAAGTTCAATCCATGGCCAGGAAGCTGACTTATGTGGTACAAGACAGAAATGTCTTGCCCACTGCTCCCCTCAGCAGTGTATTTCGGTAGATCTGCCTGTTCTGCTCCCCACTCTGTCTCTGGCGAATCCCCCCCACTGGCCTACACACTAGTTCTTGTATGCATAAATAAGTAAATTTTTAAAAATGCGGACTCTGAATGATCAGTCATAATAAATTTACTTTCTATTTTTTATTAAGATAACATTGGTTAACAACACTTTACATGATTCAAAAATATTCAATCCCATCTCTTTAAGTACATCATTATAAATATATTTAACTGAACTTACATGGAAAGTTCAACTAAGATATCTAAGAGTTTTATACTTAAATGTGTTTATTGCACCATAAGAATAACTCAGATTGTTTAATTCTAATGAGTCAGCTTAAAAAGAAAGAAAGTTTTCAAGTATAAATGACTATTTAGTCAATACACTATTTAGGAGTCAACAGTTAAATGTTATGTCGAATGGTAATTATAGTTCTTTTTCAAAAATTGAATATGGTAAATAAAATAAGATTATACAGCATTGAGAAAAAGAGGATAAGCACTAAATTTCTAGTTTTAAATATATATATATATATATGATATGATATAACTTTGTATTATCATGAAAATCTTAAATGTTTGGCATTTTACAAATGGTGAAATTGAGTCTCAGAAAATTTAATTGTCTAAGCATGAGAAGTTTGGACTCACACACAGATCTGTAAAAGTTTATGCTGTGTAGCACTAGTGTGCATAGCACTCGTGTATGAACGAGCACTGCACACATGCACCATTTATTTTGTTATATATATTAACAAAGTAACATTTTTTAAACTTTATCTGCCTATGTGATCATTAATAGTGTATCATTTACACAATGTGTACATTGTAATGAAGCATGAAATAGAATGTCCTAAGCCTCTTAGAAGTATTCTGTTAAAGGTTAACATGATCAACTATAAATAGTTGTAAAACAAGAAATTCCGCTATGTTTTGAACCATTTAACTATTGACTTTCTAAATGGCATAGAATTTATTTTTTACTGGGGCTGATGATTCAAAAAATGGCATTTGTTTTAAGGAAATCGTTTGATTTTCTTTTATCTCCAACAATAGCAGAATTATTGATAAAGTATAGCTGAAAATATGTACATCTTAGAAAGGGAATTGAACATCTTAATTAAAAAAAAAAATCCCTGTAACTTTAAGCACATTGATACTTTTTATATGAAGAAAACACATAAATGCATAAATTCAATTTTATTTTTTATCACCTCTTTTTCTCTGTGCCAAAACAAATATTTTTTAAAGTATCTCTCAAGTAGATTTATAGAATGAAAAGAGAGTGAGATATACACTTAATGAAAAAAATCTATTAAAATAGTACTGTGACTGACAAGTAGGGTTAGGAGAATGACTTCCAAATAACATTTTATTGTCAAGTGAAAGCTGAAAAATAGCAGTTAATTCACTCTGGAAAATCGATCCCCTAAGCCAAAATAAAACAGGATACACTTGTAAGACATAACAGGTTCAGTATTTCTATGGCTACCTAATTAATTCTAGGTAATGAATAATATTTGGATGTGAAGTATAAAAAAGGGTAAAACAATTTCTATATCTACAGTATAATAATTCTCAAAATACTCAAATGACATTGTCTTAGAAACAAGACCTGTTTAGGCATTTAGAAACTCAAACCATAATATTGGTCAACTGTTGCCTAAATGTTGGGTTTGTCTGTCTTTATCTTTTATGACACATAAATTGGGTGGCCTAATATTGATCTAAAGAGATAAAAAGCATTTGTACTAATAAAAGTGTACCTATTAATATAAGATGTAAATACACACATATGTAAATACACTGTACACAATATTCACTTCATCATGTATGTATGTGTGGGGATGTAGAATATGTATGTGTGTGTGTGCATGTATGTATGTATACTTGGATAATTTGTGATGTACTAAAAATCTTGAGAGAGAAATTAAAAGGATTGCAAGTTTTATACTTCTTGACCCAAGGATTTAATTTGGAAATGGTCTCAGTTTTGAAAAATTTTTAACATTGTTAATGGAAAGTCTGACAATTCATTGAAGAGTGAACAATAATTTTATCATGGATATTTCAAACCTAAACATAGTATTTCATCATTTCATTTAAATGTGACTCTGCAAAGCAAACTCAGATTTTTGTCAAATATATTCATAAAAGTTTTCTTTAAGACCCTTCAAATAAGCTGCTTGATTGTAAATTGCCTACTCCTCCTCTTATTGAAATTACAATATTGAATTTTATTAATTTATCTATTCAAATGGTCATATGCAGATAGAATTGTTACCTTTGGTATATTAAAACAATTAAATGGTTATGGAGCGGGAAAAGAAAATCTCTTACTTAATTTTCATTTCCCTACAACTATATAGGACTTGGTTTTGATGTATACTGGATGTAGTTTCTTATACTAAACTGTATCTTCTCAATTTTTATACCCTTAAACTTCTCCACCATTCATGGAACAGCAAGTGCTTTCTTCATTCATTGCTCTCAGGATATCACTAATGGAATGAAGACAGTGTTTGGCTTTTTGAGATTTAAGTAGATTTTTATTAACACATTACAAAGGTAATATTCATGGTGGTCAAGGATTTCAAATTTAAGAGCCACTCACTGGATAGAGAAAAGTTTTGTTTTGCTTTATCCTTTCCACAAATTTATCATTACATATAAAGAACAAAATTTACAAACTCAAAGTAAATAAATTTTACTTTGGGGCCAACAGACTCTATAGAGAACCAAATAGTTACTAATCTAGGCTTTATGAGCTGTATTTGTCTACTGCAACCACTCAATTCTGTCACTTTGTAACTTAAAGGCAGTTATAGGAATTATGCAAATGAGGGAGTGTCATTTTGTGTTGATAAAACTCTCTTTATACATACTGAATGTGAAAATCTGTGTACTGATTCTGTGTCATGAGAGTCTTTACATTTTTTCTTTCAGGACATGTAAAAATGTGAAAAACATTACTAACTTGAGGACCATACAAATAGTGTTTTTTCCTCCTTTGGCTTATAATTTAAACCATGAAGAAATGAAAATGACATAAATACAGCACAATCCTAAAAATAAGAATTTTGGAGTCTAGGTAGTCTACAATCCTGTCTAGGAAAGTACCAAGGTTCAAGGTGGTTGAGCTCAATATTAAAGTTATGATAGAAACTTCAAATAAATTTGGATAACCTTTCTGAGTCAAGGGATCATATTTTATGATGCTGAGGATATAGACTAGAAAGACTAATACTCACAAAAATATATCCTAACTATTGAAAAATGCTTTGTATCACCACAAAAATTAACAGTTGCGTTTGAGAGCAAGATACTAGATATAAAAAAGCTAAAGGAGAATAAGACATGCAGAATCCTCAGACCCTAGAGCTGGAATTCATCAGTGGATGCCCACATATTATGATAGGGGTCAGGAGGAAAAAGTCATGGGGTTTATAGAAGAAAAGCAAAATATTCAGAAATTAAGGCCATGCCATATCCAGCTTGATTCCAGAATTATGTAATCCGCCTTTAGAATAAGAAATCCTGAAAAGACTGAGTAGTAACACAAGAAAGATTGACTATAAATTAGCTTGCAGTCAGTCACCTAAGATGGACAGAAAATGCAGGCTTGTGAGAAATAACTTCGGTTTTAGCAACACACTATAATGTTTAATGTCAAATATAGACAATCTTGATTATTTGAATCACCATGTGTTTTGACTAAAATGTAGAAAAATTGACTTCTCACAAAACATTCCTAAGAATATATTAGGATTAAAATGGTGTGCATATGGGCCTCCTTGATGGCTCAGGGGTTAAACTGTCAGTACTATCAAGGTATCACCAGCCACTGCAGCCTAAGTTTGATCCCCAGTCAGGGAACTGACCCACGTGGCACAGCAGACCTCCCCTGTCTTCGCCTACTGCTCTCCTCAGCAGTGTATTTCAGTAGATCAACCTGTTCTGCTCCCCAGTCTGTCTTTGGTGAATACTCTCACACACACTTCTCCCTCACATCTCTTGCCTACACCCCAGTTCTTGTATGCATAAATATAAAAAATAAATCTTTAAAAAAATAATAAAATGGCATGCACAGATTTACACTCTAAACTTGTTGTCTTGATCAGTTAAACAGAATTGATCAAATCAACTGCTTCAAATCAAAGTTACTTTTGTTAGACAAAAATACTTCCACCTAACCCCTAAAATACAGCCACACCATAATCCACGGAATCTGTGAATGTGACCCTGTATGGCCAAAAAGGACATTACAGATGAGATTCATGAAGGACCTTGGGATGGGAAGATTATACTGGATTGTCCACTGGGACTCTAAATGCCATCAGAAGTGTGTTTATGTTAAGAGATGCATGGGGAGGTTTAAGGATAAAAGGGAAGGCAACATATCCAAGGAGCCAGAGACTGTGGTGATCAGGCCACAATCCAAAGGATGTCAGCAGCCAACACAAGTAAGAAGATAAAAGCAACACATTTTCCCTTAGAGTTTCTGGAGGGAGAATTACTGACACATTGTTTTCTACAAAGTGAGATTCATTTCTAATATCTGATCTCTATATTAATAGGCAAGATATTCATTGGTTTAAGCCACTAAGTTGGCAGTATTTTGATATCCTGGTCATAGAAAACTAACATAGTGCCCAAGCACTCATAATCCACATCCTTGTTTGAGGAAATGCTATACTGCTCACTTTTACATCTTTCCTTTCTATCGTTAAACATTAGAGAAGTTGGGGCAGTCAAGGTCACTTGTTATCCAGGGTTAGGATCTATGTTAAAAATGGTATCGCTTTTGTTGTAACATTTTTAGTTTATAGTTTATACAGTTCACAATAATTTATGACAAATCACTCCATAAAAGAATAACTCCTATTGAGCAATTTGTTGTAAATTTGGACTAGTTAATTAGAACATTATTTCTTTTTATAATATCAATATTGCTTTCTTATAATCTCCATCACTGGTCCTAGCTGTTTTCTCTAGAGCAACCAAAATAGCTTTGACCTTTCTATTACATCACTATATTTTAACAGCTCCCTACCCACCATATCCCCAAGTGTCCTACCTCAGCCAGGAATTCTTTGTAAGCAAAATGCATCTAATTCCTTAATTATCTTTCATGGCATATTCTCTGAAATCCAAAAAAAAAAAATGGTAGAAAACTATTGAAATGATGATAATAGCTCATTTTTTTTTTTTGTGAGATTATCATATGGTAGGCAGTGTGCTAATGGCAATGTTATCCACAATGACCTATACTATTTTATAAAAGCAGGAGCTGTGGTTAGCGGAATGAAAGTCATGTATCTGATCTACCTAGCAAATGGCTTAAATTAAGGTTTGAATTCATATTTTAAGCATTAAAATGTATATCCTTAACTACTATGTTGTATGGCAACCAATAGTTACTCATTTGGGAAAGCTCCTTCAAATATTTCCTTCACAAGTATCCCTAGTATTTAATCTGGGTTTTCAGTAGAATAGATGGAGGCAGAAAAGGAATTCATTTGAGAGAATATCTACCAATGTTCGTTTCACTGAATTCGGTTGAATTTTTTACATAGTTATGGTATTTGAACAGTTTATGGTGAGCCGATGGTGAATTAAAAGCTTCCATAGTTTATGTCTTGCCAACTGCTCCCCTTAGCATTGTATTTCAGTAAATCTGCCTGGACTGCTCCCCACTCTGTCTCTGGTGATCCTCTTACTCCCCACATATCTGGCTTGCACCCTAGTTCTTCTATGCAAAAATAAGTAAAATAAAATCTTTTTAAAAATTCTATATTTTAGACATAGAAATGATTGTTAAATAAGGCCCCTATTTTGTATTTGTAGAAATGTTTCCCTAAAACTATTTATAATGAAAATTTCACCCTATTAATCTCTAAAGAGCTTAGGTACACAGGTTGAATTAATTAAATGATTAATTTACAACATGTTCTCATTATTACTTAGCTGACTACTTTTAATAAGCTAGTAGTACTTAAACACAAAATTATTTGTTTGCCACTTCCTTGTTTTCCTTTCAATATCTTTTATTTCATTTGTTTGTACTCCAAAGTCTTCTTGTTGCTATTGTATTTCAGTTAAAAAATATATTGTGGGATATTGGTTTATAGCACTGTATATAATTCAGAGTATAAGTTCATACCTCTTCAAGTACATATAAAAGGCATCATGCTATTTAGCTGTTTGGGACCTTTTCACTTAAAGTGATAGTGTTGCTGCTTATAACACCCATAATATAATCTTATCTTATGTCCTATGTTAAACTTATTCTATGTTGTCTGCTGGACATAATACATTTTGTAATTATACTATATTCATCTATTACCCTATTAGTGGTTGTGTGCATTGAAAATGTGTTCAACTTTTCATTTTGTTTTTGGTGCTATTATTTTTCTTTATCTTTGCTATGGTGCCTGATGAACAAAAAGTGGGGAGGAGAATCTGATTTTAATATAGTTATATTTTTCTTTTAAGAACTATCTCCCTAGCCAAAATCTAAATGATATTTATTTACATTTTCTGTTGTGAATTTGAATTTTTTTAACTTTAACACTCTTGATAGTGAGCTAATTTTTATAGACTTTAATTTTTTTCTTTTGTATAATCATTTTTTCTAGCTCCATTTTTTCATGATGTGACTCTCAGTGAGATATAAAATTTCCAATTTTTCAGGAATATCTTTTGGACTCTATTCCATTTCATTTGTCTATTGATTAAGCTCTCTCTCAACATATACATTTTTAATTACTAGAACTTCATAATAAGTTATTACATCATTTAGGGAAAATTTCTTTTTTATAGAGAGTAATTTTATAGGAATTACTACTCAACAATATCCTCTTTTTCAGCCCTCTGAAAATATAATATTTGACTTAACAACCCTTTACCATTTGGGCAGACTCATGTAATGAATTCTAGCTAAATAAGTATTATTTGAAGTAATGAGAATCACTTCCATTTAGAGGTAACAAAATCCCCATTCTCCAGTTTCTCATTCCTTCTCAGGGTATACACAGTTAACTCTGTGTATGAAAGAGACACTATGGTGAAAACCCAACTTCTGTATGGTACATGAAAGGTAAATCAAAAATGTATCTTGTGTAAACAGGATATTCTTGTTTTGGAGATGGCTGTCACTGCACTTTGTAATAAAGTTATAAATTCAGATTTGGGGGCAATCTTTTAACTGTGTATATTAAAAAATAAACAACCTTTTTTTTTACATACTGGCACTAACATGAGTGAGGATACAGGTTTCATTAACTTTCTTTCTTTCTTTCTTTCTTTCTTTCTTTCTTTCTTTCTTTCTTTCTTTCTTTCTTTCTTTCTTTCTTTCTTTTTTCTTTCTTTCTTCTACCTGAGATATAGAAAGATAGGTAGGTAGGTAGATAGGTAGGCAGATAGATAGATAGATAAATAGATAGATAGAGATAAAGATAAACAGATAGTATATATATGTTGTTAAACATATGTATATGAGGTTTAAGATTATATATTATACGTACAATATATATACTATAAACATAGTCTATATGCATATATTGTTAGACTTCATAGATAGAAAATATCTATTACATTCTACTCCCCACCTAGTAGCTTCAGGTTGAGATAATTTGTATTTCATAAATAAGATTGCAGAAGCTCATGAGGGAGCAGATGGGGAAGTCAAGAATCTGGTTCTTTGCACATCAAGTACCAATGCATCTCTTGTCTGGCAAAAGCTTTACCTTCTAAAAATATGAAGTTGAATGTTCTAAGAAATATGAGATTCATTCTTAAGTATGGAATCCCAAAAAAAGTAGGAAAAGAGGGTAAGAGCATTTTCAGTAATGGAAGATCAATAATATGTCACAAAGAAAAGACTATTGGATAGTATTCTGCCAGGTTTTTCCCTTACAGAGTCTAAAATTCTGCTTTTGTTTTTCTTTGACTCTACTAAGTCATTTGTAAAACTGTGATGTGCCTTAACTAGGAAGGGGAAGATATAGTTTGTGAACAAAAGGTCAGGTAAAAGAATAGGAGTCAAATATTGAGCTTTGTTTAGAATAAATTAATTGAAATAATTGATAATCTTCACATCTAAGTAGGTAAATATAGATATTCACCATGTATTTTGAGTTTTTAAATTAAATACTTATATACTTATAAATAGCTGTGCTATTTTTTTTTAGATTTATTTTTTATTTATACATAAAAGCTGGGGTACAGGCCAGAGGTGTGGGGCGGTGAGAGGGTTCACCAGAGACAGAGCGGGTAGCAGAACAGGCAGATTAGAAATACACTGCTGAGGGGAGCAGTGGACAAGGCAGGAGAGGTCTGCCGCACCATGTGGGATTCTCCCTGGCTGGGCATCGAACTCGCGTCCGCTCCACAGCGCAGTGCTTAACCGCTGCACCACCAGGGAGGCCCAGCTGTGCTATTGTCATTGACAAATTCACTTTTTTAGTAAAACTAAACTAATTTCTCAATCAAGAAACTTTTGTCTTTAACTGTCTTCAGAGTTGAACCTTTTCTTCACTTTAGGATTTGTACTATAAAAATCCTATTGCTATAATAGTTGCCTACAGCTAGATACTTAAGGTATCACACTAAAGATTGATTTAAATTGAGTATAATTATCTGCCTAAAATCTTAAAAAAAATTCCCTTCTTTATCCATTAATTTTCAAAACCATAATTATCCACAATAAGTTTAGTTGGTGGTCTTGAATTAGTGTCTATTAAAATAAAATCTATATGCTGGTTAATTTAATCTGATTAAATGTAACTCGAATGCATAGTTGCTAACATTGAGCAATTTTGTGAATTTGAAATGGGGTCTCAACTTTTACAGCTGTAAGATATACTTGAGTTATCGACATTAAAATGTTGCTCAAATTCTTACATTCACCCATTAGCTTGGCGCTTTAAAAAATGTAAATGAGACTCTACTTTTCACCTACTTTTTCACAAATTAGAAAAGGTGATGTTTGAAGATACATATCATTGGTAAGGGTGTAAAACATCAGACACTTTCATACTCATTGTAGTAAGCATTAATTGGCGCAATATTTTCAGAATAATTTAATAACACATTTCAAAAATGTAAACCCTCAAATCACTGACTAGTAATTTCACTCCGAGGAAATAATCCAAAAGATTTTCTTTTGAGATATGTACAGTCTATTCATCTTTGGAAGTCGTCTTAAAGGCACTATGAAATTGCGAAAATCCATAGAATGGAGTATTATTTTACTCTGCAGTTATTCGGAAGACAGCTAGAAACCCATATTTATGATATAAACAATCTCTCTGAAAAGAAATTAAACAGTGTATGTACTTTACTTCGATCTGTGTATATTAAAGAGGTATTTGTGTTTGTGTAATACATCCACTTATTTATGTTTCTGCAATATGTAGAGTTTTTGAAATATACAAAAATAATTTTTAACAGTGGTTGCCATGGCTGTGATGGATTTAGAATATGGGTGAGGAGGGCTTATTCACTAAGCTGTTATAATTTTTTAGCTATATACTTGTATTTTCAGTAAAAAACATTTTAATAAAATGAAGGGAGAACATGTTTGTTTTTTGGTCATGCAGCACTAAAACACAACAATAATTATAAAAACTGTCAAGTGTGTCCTTCTAGGTACCACAAAGATCCTGTGTACCTTGTTATACACATTCTTTCAATTTTCAGTTACTTAGTGGTGATCTCAATTCGGGAATGAAATTTGAACTTCTGGTAAAAAAGAGACCTGACTATATAAATTCTCTTTTATGTATATATTTTCTCAAGTTATTCTGGACAAGGCAACAACTTTTATTCTAAAGCAATTAGATAAATATGTTTACCCTAGAGTTATTCACATCTTCCCTACTCTTCCCAGGTACCTGATCATCAACTATTGATCTATATCCTTACTGTTTATGTTTTTTCATTTTGCAAAAGAATATGGAAAGTTTTTGCTAAACTATATTATGGCCAGAAACTGAAGCTGTGAGACTGGAAGCCTGCCCCATGCTGTAAAAATAAGATTGTATCATTAAATCGGGCTCTCAGGTATTTGCCAACCTGGGTAATGATGTCTCTCTGGGATACCTGCCCTTTTGGCAGCCTCCCATCCAGGCACAAGTCAGCAATCACAATTAGTGGGAAGTGGAATGAGAGTGCCAACTCTGCAGAATGCAGAGGAAATGCGGCAAAGTCTGAAATGCAACTCAGTAAACAGTCACAATTCTCAAGGCAAAAATTGCCCCATTCTTAACTGGGAATAAAAAAATGATGGATTGACTGCCAAACTATATTCTCTGTGTAGGTATACTTGAACACTGCTGTCAGTCTTTCTACCATTTCAAAGTGTCCCCAGTATGAGTCTTTCCTCCCGACAATCTAACACTCTTTTTTTCCCAGGTAGTCAAAGTAGGCAGAAGTGAGGCAGAGTTAACGATTCGTGTGGAGGACAGTCAGAATTGGGTTATCCTTCCTGAAGATGTCAGGAAAAGATGGAATAAATAGCAGAAAATAAAACAACAGTTTTATTCCGGATTTTATTTATGGATTTATCAGAGGAGAGATACCTTTAAGATCCTAAACTACCCTTGGGAAGTAGGGTGGTGAAATTTCATACCAATGTTATCTCTTCCTTAATTACACTGACACCTTGGAGTTCTATATTCCATAATGAATCTCTCTCAAACTCTTAAGTATTGGTTTGTATGTGCTGATATTTTTGACTGTGTTTTTCAGAGTTGCATTTCCACAGAAGCTAGGAGATTGTCTTGAATATGATAGGAAGGCAGTGAGGGTTGATTGGACAAGTTTAGTCTTATTTATTGATTTATTATCAGTATTTTGATACCTTACCTTAACTTGTGACTCAGACAAATTTGGAGCTGTGGTAAGATATGTTATTTTCTTACTTAAATCTGGGAATTTGTTGATCCACATTACCATTTGGTTACTGCTTAAAGAACTAGTGTACTGGAAAAAACAACTACAGAATTGTAACATGTCTCCTTTGCCTTTATGCTGTTTTCTTTTAGTGACTTAATATGGATTTTATGGCATCACTCGGCAACAACAACTGCAATTCCAAGAACTTAATATACAGATGTTGGTTATAATGATGCATACCTGGAATGTATACAATGTTATCATGCATTGCTATTTCAATAACAAATTGAAACAAAAATAGTTACTTTGCATTTAGAATTTCTCTTCATCCCTTCTAAATAAAAAAATAAATAAATAAAATGCTGCCACTGCAAGTCATGCATATGTTTAAGTTCTGTTCAATTAATCCCCAGTTAAATGTAAATATCTCTTATTTCTTAAAACCTAAGTGGCTTTATTAAAACTCCTTAAATTTACGGACCCCAAAACCATCAATGAAAAAAAAATCTTGTCAAATTGGGCTTACAGGTGGACATTCTCCTTAGTCTCTCATGCATTTAATTGAATTTCGTGCAATTTCATGTGCATTATAATAGACTCCTTTTACACCATCAGGAAACAAGTTTTAAAACATGTGCTGTGCATTAAACATCACATAAATATTCAGCAAGGGAAAGAAAAACAGTTCTGAAGAAGTATAGTAATTTTACAGTCTCTGGTTTCTAATAAATTTTTACAGCAATTCTAAACTGCATTAGCAAGTCCTAGTTTATTGTCAGCCTTCTGCACAACACCCCTCAATGACATGTCAAATCTTTACCACAGCAGTTGATCTCCTAAAGCTGTCCTCATTGGCAAGAATTTTGTCAGATTAAATTGCCAGCTCTTGTCAAGTAAAGATATATGATGTGATCATATTCTGATGATGACATGAATGCTACTTTCACTCAGGTAGGGTTGTAGATTCTTTGGACAACTCAATAACCACAAACTTTGAGGATAAAAATAATTTATTGACCTTTCAAAATGAGAGTTCACCCCTGAATAAAATGTCTTATCATTTAACAGTGTGACTTTTATTTTTGGGTTCTTCTTGCCTAACATTTATTCAACACATGTACTAAGTAACTTAGGGTATCACATGACTTTATTTTCTGTCTCTCTACACTTGTCATTTCCCCAATAAAATTATTTGAATGTGTGTGTGTGTGTGTGTGTGTGTGTATAAATTATTTTCTATTTCAGGTATTCAGATTATTACATGTATAGCAGAGCTTCTTCATTATCTTTGATTCTTTTGGTGCGTGTTATAAATATAAAAAATAATTACTGTCAGAGCTGTAATGAGAATCTATGGAAGGAATGTCATTCACTGTGCCAACATTTTAAACATCCAAAATAAAATGAATTGCATTTTCTGCATAAGGAACATCACTGCCTGCTATAGGACATACAGAACTTCATCAGACAGGAAGAAAAGAAATAGTATCCTATGCCTTTCCACTTAAATTCGGGTATCATTTATCCTTTCAAACCGATAAACTGATCAAAGCAATTACAAAGAATGAACTGACTCTTTGAAGAATCCAAGATTGCAGTTAGGAAATGCTGTATGTCTCATCAAAAGTTTTTAAAGTAGTTATAATACTCTTTTTGTGTAATAGCAGCAATTATTAGCCCTAACATTTACAAGATATCTCGGATCATATATTAAATGGTAACTTGAATAAGCAAGGGAAATATTGTCCTATAAAGGTAGTATGAAGTCATATGTAAAGGCACAGAATTTCTCTGTTAAAATTGTTCCCTACCCTGGGACCTACCTTGCGGCTCAAGGGGTTAAGTCTCAGCACTATGAAGCTATTGCAGCCACTGCAGCATGAGTTTGATCCCTGGCCAGGGATCTGACACACATGCAGCAGCAGGCTTATCCCATCTTGCCTGCTGCCCTCCTCAGCATTGTACTTCAGTCAATCAGTCTGTTCTGCTCCCCATTCTGTCTCTGGTGAATCCTCTCACTTACCGCCCACCCCCACCTCTGGCCTACACCCCAACTCTTGCATGCATAAATAAGTCTTTAAAAAAAATGTTCCCTGCTCTAAATAGTTCATTAATGATTATATACTGATAACCCATCAATTAAATTTCAACATTAGCCTAACTATGAGGTAATTAATATTTTTAAAAATAAGTTTAGGGATATTTCTTGCTTTACCAAAAAAAAAAAAAAAATCTCATTTTAAATCCATGTCTATGTGAACTTTTTCCACAAGAGTTTTCACATGGATCACAAATGAGTCCAATAGAATGAAAAATCACTTCTTGAAATTTGGATTTATCCATAAAATTTGGGCTACAGGGGCTTAGTTTTAGTTTATTCCATAACAGGGTTTTGTGCCTAGTCAAATAATTCAGTTGCCCACAAAAATGTCATTGCATGCTTAAATAATTACATATTTTCTTTGTGTAAGAAAATTGACTTTATACTGGATTAAATCATATTAATTTCTCATTTTAGATTGAAGTTATGTGTTTTCTAAGCTGTGATTTGATCTTAACTGAGCTGATCAAGCGACAAAAGCAAAATAGCACTTGCTCTGATTCACAATACATAAATTTAACTTGACTTTTTAAAAAACATAGTTAAACCCTTAAAAAAATCATTTTTTGTAAGTGGGCTAATGCTAGAAGCAATTCCTTTCCAGACTTACCCAAATCCAGGTCATAAACCAATACAGATATATTATGCATGTGGGACTTAAGTGGCTTGTTTTGAAGGGGCACCTTAAATGCCCCTTGAATTTTGGATTACAAAATGTGTTAAATATACTATAAATATAGTATAGTTAAATAAAGTATACAATAGTTGACAATCTAATGTGAAATAAAATTAAAACTCAACATAGTGTGTTAATTACTGTTATTTGTAATAAACATAAAAATAGTGTCAAATAATCTCATTTTTTATTTTTTCAGTATAATGTTAATACAATTTTGAGTAAAACAAAGTGATTTTTTTTCTATTACATTTCATCTGTTAGTATGTTAGGCATCACATTTCTACTGTCAAAACTAAAATAATTGCAAAAATTGAGGACCTTATGCTAACTGAAATTAGTTAGTCAGAGAAAGAATTATACTGCAAGATATCATTTATATTGGTGATTTCCAAGACAGGATTTAGGGGTGGGTGGAATGGATGAAAGAGGTCAAAAAGTAAAACTCCATTTAAAAGTTGTATAGGTTGATGTTAAGACCTTGTAAACAGTTAATCATAATCTCCTTAATAAAAGAAATGTCACTTAATAGCTTAACAACTAAAATAGAGTAAATGTATACATATAATAGCATCTCTAAATTAAGAACATAATTGTGGGATATTTCCTCCAGTCTATTTTACCCGTCCAGTTGATAGTCTTTTAGCAGCAATAAAACTTTCATTTATTTTCTTAATTAACACCATATTGTTTCTTATTTATATATATCTGCCTAAATTGATCACAAGAATAAGATTTAGATAAATGCTTAGTCTTTTTACACAACTGGTATTCTATTCCAACATGTGTATCAAAGATTTAAGTAATATTTGCTCTTTATACTACTAATAAGGAACTTTTTAAGAGTCTAAACTACCGACATTAATCTCATACAAAAGGAGTATAGTGATATATCAGAAAACCAAAGCAACAGCAGATTAATGTTACTGTATTAAAATCCTATTTACATAAAATTAACATAAATATGAGTTAGTATGCCATATGCTACAGCATCTGCTCTTCACTGTATTAATAACAAGGCTGTCCCCTATAGGGATCTTAAAATTAATACATATTTAAGTTGTATTTACATACACATTTGAAATTTTGACAATATGATATACACAAAATGTTCTCAATTGCAAACAGAATAAATTAAACTGAAATGGTATCATTATCAACTGGACTTTGATCATAATTTATTGTAGGTGGCTTTTGAGATATTCCATATCGTTCTTTCAAATACAAGTTAATTTTGACTATAAAATCTTTATTTCACATGGTTACTCTATCATACCTTTCCTCCTAATTTCATCTTCTTTGCAGGTCAGAACAGCTAGCCAGTAAGAATGAAGTCCATATTGGAATATTCTCTAAAGTAATCTTACACATCACTTTTGTTGCTGTTTTTGTTTTGTTTTGTTTTCCCAAAATTGACAATCTAACTTCATTTGAGAACTATTTCTTCTACCTTCCAGAGTGATTAAATAAAATTACTTGCACAAAGTTTGGTAGAAATATCACATATATGGGAAACATGTACTTCGTTTTCTGAAATTTGACAGTTTCATGACTCCTTTTCCCCCAATTCTTATTACTTAATGCAATTTCAAGCTCTGAATAGCAGTTTGTTCACATGATTTTTTGCAGAGAAAATTGAAGTATAATATTTTCAAAAAGGCAAATTTACTGACACTTGTTACATTTTAAGAGCAATGTGGCTAAGACTATATAAATGATAAGCATAGTTTTCTGTCCCAGATGCACTGAATAAGGCTACAGATCATTTATTCCTCAATATGAATACAATTATTATATTACATATTTTCAAGTATAATTATACCAAAAATAGTGAAAAAGCTAAAATAAAAATAAATATTTTATCCTTAAAAAATAAATGATTTCCATTAAATATGTTAATTATAAGCACAGTGTGTTATATGTGTGCAATCCCATATGTGCCTATAAATTTACATGTCTCTATGTATAAACATAGTGGTATGTATAAACAGTGTGTATACCTGTAGATATACACATATAGATGCAATTCTTTTGCTATTGATATATAATGGACATGTAACAGTATATTTATTTTGGTGTGCTTAATAATTCATTTTTTCTTTGGTAAAAAATTTCAAGATATACTCGAGGCAATTTTCAAATATATGCTAGAATTCTGTTAATTATAGTTGTCATCGTGTACCTTGCATCACTAGGATTACTCATTTTATAACTGGAAGCTTTGAACTGTTGACTACCTTCACCCACTTTCTCATCCCTACCCTCACTCTGGCAACCACCAATTTGCTGTATCTCTGAGTTATTTTTTATATTTCATTTATGAAATAATGAAACATTATCCTGTGTCTGACATTTCACTTAGCACAATGTCCTCAAGATTCATCCATGTTTTCATAAATTGTAATATTTCCTCTTTTTTGTTGCTGAATAATATTCCACTTACATGTGTATTCAGCTTAATATTTTATTTACATCTACTTTATAACTATAACATTTTTCCTCTCATTTTCTGAATTCTAATTACTGATTTTAGTTATATTCATCTCTTCCTTTTATTTTGTAACCTTTGGGAATAAATATCTGCTCTCATCTGTATCATACTGATACATTTTGACTTAAAAAAATCAACATTGCTATTGATTGTAATTGTGCTTATTTTCCTCTGTTGGAAGAGGATCATTTGTCAAAAAGTCAATTGCAACTCAAGTATTCAGAAGACAAATCAAATATGTTTGACAAAATAGCACTTAATGACTTTTTTTCCTTCTAGCAAATTTCTTAATAAGTTAAGGCATATTGGCCTATTAAAATTTTTGTATGCTAGACTATATATGGAAATTAAATACAGACAACACCAGAAAACCATATCCAAATTTCTAACAAGACTAGGGAATAGAATTTGGATTGTTTTCTACATTCAGAACTTTGACAATGAATTGTTTTATGTGCTTGTCATAGCATTAACACGTCTATAAAATAAATTATATGTATTTAATGCATGGACTATCTAAAAAACTTATTTCTAAAAATAGTTTCATCATATATGAAAGACAATCTTCATTTGCAAGTGCAAATATTAGAGAATACAATTATGACTAAAATATTTTTAAAAGTAAAAATTATAGAAGTGATTAGTTGAGCTCAACAGTACTACAATTAAGAACAACATCCATAGTGGTTTTGATTTGCATTTCCTTGATTATAAGTAATGTTGAACATTTTTTCATGTATCTGTTGGCCATTTGCTTATCTTCTTTGGAGATGTGACTTTTTAGCTCTTCTGCCCATATTTTGACTGGGTTATTGGTTTTGTTTTTGTTGAGTTGTGTGAGTTCCTAGTCAATTTTTGTTATCAGTCCTTTATTGGATGTATTGTGTGCAAAGATCTTTTCCCATTTGGTAAGGTGTTTGTTAGTTTTGGTTAATGTCTCTTTTGCTGTACAGAAGCTTTTTGTTTTGATGTATTCCCACCTGTTTATCTTGTCCTTCACTTCCTTTGCTTTGGGGGATGTGTCGTTAAAGATTTTGTTGAGATGTATGTCATGTAGAGTTTTGCCTATATTTTCTTCTATACATTTTATGGTTTCAGGTCTTATGTCTAGGTCTTTTATCCATTTTGAGTTTGTTTTTGTGCAGGGTGTGAGGCAGTAGTCTAGTTTCATTTTTTTTGCATGTGGCTGTCCAGTTTTCCCAGCACCATTTATTGAATAGACTGACCTTGTTCCACTGCATTTTCTTTGCTCCTTTGTCAAAGATTAGTTGTTCATAGATATGCGGCTTTAATTCTGGGTATTCTATTTGGTTCCATTGGTTTTTGTGTTTGTTTTTGTTCCAGTACCATGCTGTTTTAGTTATTATGGCTTTGTAGTATAGTTTGAAATCAGGGCATGAAATTCCTCCATTTTCTTTCTTTTTAGTCAGGAGGGCTTTAGCAATGCGGGTTTTTTTGTGGTACCATATGAATGGCACACATTAAAAATACAAGCAACAACAAATGCTGGAAAGGATGTGGAGAAAAAGGAACTCTTCTACACTGCTGGTGGGAATGTGAACTGGTCCAACCACTATGGAAAGCTGTATGGTGATTCCTCAAACTGCTAAACATGGAGCTTCCATACGACCCAGCAATACCACTTTTGGGAATCTATCCAAAGGACACAAAAACACTAATCCAAAAAAGATACATGCACCCGTATGTTCATTGTGGCACTGTTCATAACAGCAAAGGTATGGAAACAACCCAGATGTCCAAAAATGGATGACTGGATCAAGAAGATGTGGTACATATACACAATGGAATACTATTCAGCATTCAAAGAAGATAAACACATGCAATTTGCAGCAACATGGATGAAATTAGAGGGGATCATACTCAGTGAAACTAGCCAGAAACAAAGAGAAAAATATCGAATGGTTTCACTTATAACAGGACTATAGGGAAACCAAATAGGAGAAAGACACTTGGGGGGGGTGGGGGGAGGGGGAGGATAAGGGCATAAAATGGAGTAGAAAAGGACACAAAGGATCACGGAGATGGATCATGGGTGAATTGGTGATGGGTTACCCAAGGGAAAAACAAAATGTAAAAGATATAAATAACAATAAAAATAAATATTAAAAAAGAACAACACCCAATCATAATCACTAATGAGTTATTTATGTGGATATCCATACCTTTTCAAATTAAATGTTCATGTTCACATTTTATTTTATAATAGTAATGCCAAAATTTGTTTTTTATTCAGGTTATATTTTGTGATTGTACTACACTTGATCTTAGCCAAAAGGTGGAGAAGCAGTATGTATCATGTGATTGCAGAAAGAAAAGAAGTATGTTATAAAAGACAAAAAAGAATCACAAGGAAGATGCTGATGAAGTGCTTTAAAATGGAAAAAATTAGCATACCCAATTTGAGAGAGAATGCTATGTCACTGAAATTTTGAAGGTAATTGAACAAATTAAGTGCTTCTGCTTGGTTTCCCAGCCTTAGGGTAACTCAGACTTACATTGGTAATAAGGATAAAGTATATCTGTTCTCTATATAATACCCAGGATGTTTTTAAATGACCAATGGCATTTCTGAAATATTGAAAATCTTTTTAGTTTTAATGAAGACTAAATTTTCTTAGCAGTAAGGTGGCTATAATCTGGTTAAATGTCAGAGAAAGGATCTCCATAGTTCAGCTTCAAAGTCCAGTTGATATTAGAATTAAAATTCTGTCCTTATAACAAACTCTTCATAAGTAAACAGAATTTAAAAAATATTTCTGGAACGCATGTGTGATATTTTGATTTGTTTTTTGCTTTGGCAGTTCTCTGAGATTAATTAGAGTAATCAGAAATTGTTCTACCACAGAATAACACCAAATAAAACAAGATACCATCTGGATTTCCATATTAACCTGACCTTCCATAGGTTGGACCCCTCTGGAAATAGCTGTAGATGTCTCCACCATTTTGAGCAAGTAAATATCCTACTAACAAAATGCAAGTTGTTTTAAATTAACTCATTCAATTTTAACTTATTAACCATCCATTATGTGTCTAGCAGGTTCTGAATTAAAATTTCCAACTAATTCCCCCTTATTCCTAAACCTTTCCACAGGTCCATGTTTATGAGAACTGTAAGATGCCAAGTCTAAGGGGTGCTCATTTAAGATTTTATTTATTTTATGCATACAAGCTGGGTGCGGGCCAGAGACATGGGGCAGTGAGAGGATTCACCAGAGACAGAGTGGGGAGCAGAGCAGGTAGATTGACAGAAATACACTGCTGAGGGGAGCAGCAGGGGAGGCAAGAGAGGTCTGCAGTGTCATATGGGAATCTCCCCAGTCGGGCGTCGAACTCTCGTAGCCACTCCGATAGCTCCATAGTGCTGCACTTTAACCTGCTGTGCCACCAGGGAGGCCCTCTCAGTATTTTTTTTTTTAAGATTTTGTGTATATTTGGGGCCTCCCTGGTGGTGCAACGGGTTGAGTCTTGGCCTCTGAAGCTGTCTGCAGCCAATGCAGCATGAGTTCCATTCCCTGCTGGGAAGATTCCCACATGGTGCAGCAGACCTCTCCTGCCTCGCCCACTACTCCCCTCAGCAGTGTATTTCAGTCAATCTGCCTGTTCTTCTCCCCACTCTGTCTCTGGTGAATCCTCTCACTACCCCACATCTCTTTCTTAAAAAGGTATTTTATGTATGTTTATTTTTTGTTTTTTTATTATTTTTAAATTTTTTTTAAAGATTTATTTATTTATGCACACAAGCTGGAGTGTAGGCCAGAGGTGTGGAATGGTGAGAGGATTCATCAGAGACAGAGTGGGGAGCAGAACAGGCGGATGGACTGAACTACACTGCTGAGGGGAGCAGCGGGTGAGGCAGGAGAGGTCTGCCATGCCATGTGGGAATCTCCCTAGCAGGGTATTGAACTCATGCTGCATTGGCTCTGGATAGCTTCACAGTGCCTCACTTACCTGTTGTGCCACTAGGGAGGGCCTTTTTTTTTTTTTAAGATTTATTTATTTATGTATACAAGAGCTGGAGTGCAGGCCAGAGGTGTGTGTGTCGGGGGTAGGGGTGGGTGTTAGAGGATTCACCAGAGACAGAGTGGGGAGCAGAACAGGCAGATTGACTGAAATACGCTGCTGAGGGGAGCAGCAGGAGACAGGAGAGGCCTGCTGCGTCATGTGAAATCTCCCTGGCTGGGGATTGCACTCGTGCTGCAGTGGTTTCGGATAGCTTCATAGGCTGAGACGTAACCCCTTGTGCCACCAGGGAGACCTATTTATCTTTATTTTTTCATAGAAGAAGTGGGATGTAGGCTAGAGGTGCATGGGGAAGGGAGGAAGTGGGGGAGGGGCAAGGTTAACAATGGGGAGGTTAACAATGGTAGCTTTCATCTTGATTTTGATTATGCTCTTTCTGTCCGAGACATGATCTGTCCTTCTGCCCCTTTCCTGTGGATCCCTAGATTTGTGCCAGGCTTGGGCTTCAATATCCCTGCTTTGGGCCAATGCTGTTTGGCTGGGCATTTACCCGAGGAATGGGTAACTTCAGGTGCTTGATTTGGAAACTATGCTCTTTGCCTTTTCTTTTTTGCACATTAATTGTATTAAAGTTCCTTTCTATTGAAGGTCTTATGCACTAGAGTATGTTTTGTCTTGATGCAGCAGGTGGTAAGTCTAATTATTTTATTTTTTTTTTATATTTAAAGAACAGGTTTATTAGGGAAAGAAACAGAGGAATAGAGAACACTTGCATGGACACAAGGGGCAGAAAAAGCTGCCTCGAAAGGGACAGGCTTGCTAAGAGAGGCCTGTATGGTCGCAGGCAGGCAGCTTTGAGGAGAGCTGTCTCCACTGAGGGAGGCCAGTGAATAGAAACCCTGGCGTGGTACAGGTCATGGGCAGGCAGGAAGGCTGCTGCCCTGCAGAGGGACAGAGAGTTGGCAGAAAGAAGCACCTGCATAGTCACAGTTGGGCAGAAGGACAGCTGTCAGTAGAACCTATTTAGAATTTGGTAGATTTGCGGATTTGTGGGTGTCCCTCATCCTGCTCTATACCAATGATAGCGCTAGTTAATGGTAGCTCTAGTTTCCATAATTATTCACTCATTTAATTCTCTAATCAACCAATATAAGTCTGGATACCCACCTATTTCTTACAAAGGGTTTCTGTTATGTAAGAGCATAACATGAACTCCAGGTCAAAGAGTATAGAGCTGACTATGTCTATGTGACCTTCTCTGCTTAGGTCTAAGGGGATAGATCATGCATAATATTCACACCCATTTCCTACACTATTTAACACTACGATTCCTATTGGATTTCAAGCTTAGCAGCAATTTAACTTTTAACCTGTAGCACAGAGAGAGGGATTCCCCCAAAGAGTTTCATTGAGCTCACCTGACACAGCATGAGCTTCTTACTGCTTTGTCTCTTTACGTAATTCCACTCTGTCTTACTAGTGAGAGAAAACAGAGTCATAACTTCTGCTTTTCCAGTTTTCCTGACAATCATATTCTTTTTCCCACACATGGACTATGGATTTTTTTTTAGTCCTCAAGGAAGGTCTATTCTCCCTTTTCATGCTATTTCCCATCAGACGAGCTGACATTGGTGTTACATTCCTTTTGTTACATGGGACTTCTATTAACCTAGTGTTCATGTTAATTTACTCTTGTTTCCCTGGGCCTATTCAATTTTTTATTTTCATTGTGTCCCTGGATTTTTAGTAACAGTTTCAAGCACCACAGATTTCCAAATTCAGTAGCATTCTTTAATACAAAATGAAAAGCATAAAATTGTCCTTACTTACAGACCTCAATGATCTATATCAGCACTTTTGAGACTTAAGATTCACCAGATAAAATGGATATATTACCAGGTCCTACTTCATGCGGAGGAGGGTGTCACTAAAACTGGGGTAGACCACAGAAACCTGCATTTGACAATTCTGATAAGTATTGAGTAGCACTTATCTAGGAGAAAACCGTGAATATGATGAATGAATAACAATTCTAACTGTAGAAATAAGTGAAAAATTTTATAAGCCAAAGTAATTTTCTCCAACTATGCTTCATAAAGCACTAGAATTTGAGAATGTGTTAGTAATGTGATAGAGAAAAAGGGTGCTGTAGGCAAACACTTTTGGACTTAGACCATACAAAACAGAAGATTTTATTAGAGAATTACTTGAATATATTAATATATTGATTTTAGCATATTTAGCATCACTAAAAAGTGCACTGGATATACATTTTACCAAACAAATACGATACAAATACCTATTTTATCAAACTTTCTTATGCTTTCCTATATATTTTTAAGTACTGTGAATTATTAGAATTGAAAAATATAGAAAAACTTAGTTAATGTTAAGTGACTTCTGAGGAGGATATTCGACAAGCTAATATTGAAGATTTTAATTATACTAAGCATTCAAGCTTTTACAATTATCGTTACTATACTTATTACTATTACAATTAATTGAGCAAATGCTATGGCAGATGCTTTAAGAAGGAATAAATTTGATAGGAGAATTTGCCCTTTAATCTTGCCATCTGTAAACCGTTATAGATATGACTTCTCACTAACATAATTTATCTTCCATAACCTACTTATGATTGAAATGAATGAAAAATGAAAATAAATGAATGAAAAATACCCAATGAAATAAATGAAAAATACCCAATGAAAGCTGTGTCCTCTCATGTTAATAAGCTTACCTTAAGTCATAAAGCTTTCTATGTTCAGAGCAATGTACTTGGAAAATTTAGTGTATTTACCGTGGCCCAAGGCTAACAGGGGAATGGTCTTAAAGGATTCATCCTAAAGTGGCCCTATGTTGTAGAAACAAATAAGTGTTCATTTAATTGTTAGATCAGGAAGTTCACACACCTAATTCATCCAAACCAGGTAAGGTCTAGAAATTTCAAAAGTGTATGAATAACTATGCTGCTAGCATATATGTATTTTTTAAAATATTTGTATTAACTGCTACCTCCATATTTTTGATGCTATTTAAGTATCCCAGGCTAAAAAATAATTTTTATCTGTTATGGATTATAGTAATCGTGGCCATCTGGTAAAGGTTTCACAAAAGCACTAAACCTATTTTTGAAATGTGCTACCTTCTTATACAGTGTTGTGTTTTAACATTTTAATAATTAAATTTGTTTGTTTCATGACATGTGGCTTTTCTGTTCACATCAGAAGTAATATCCCTAACCTCTCACCACCAGAAAGTGTTATATCAAAGTTCTAATTTATGTGCCAGTGACCCTTTATTTAAATATGATCTGGATCTAATTATTATAAACATGATTTAAGAAACCATATGCTCACTCATCTGTTCTTTATTGTATTACTGTGTCCCCTAAAGGGCTCTGAAATGAATGTATAGTAGATATGTGTGTCCCAATCACTACTAACTAACAGGTATTCTGGACTTATTTTGAGATAAAATAATAAAGTGAAAATAAATAACAGAATAAAAATTAACAATAAATTATATTGTAATGCAATAAGGAATCATTTATGACTTAAAAATTATGGCATAATAAAGAATGGTAGTTTAATATGTTTAGAAATGCTGTAAATATGAAAATAAACTTTTAACAGCTGTACTTTTTTGTCAACATCTACAATCTGATTTTTTTAATGCCAGAGAGATTTGAAGAACATAGCATTAATAGCATTGAATCAAAGTCAGAGTGTAGAAATCTTCATACTGCTGTATATAATTTTGAATATGTTTTTTACTTGATATCTACCAATTTGTGAAACAGCAAAACACAGAGGAAAAATATTAACTTGATTCTGTCCAGAGGCAGCTTTGATTTAGACTTCAATTAAATTGACTTTCAGATGATGTTAGAATGGTTCTAGATCATACTGCACCACTCTAGAATTTAATTTATTCTTAATTTACTATCATCATATCACTTATATACCAGGATATATTTTCATAATGAGGTTTTATATATTCTTTTACTTATTATTTTTATAGTATCATCTTTTTTATTTCTTTAAAACCAGTAGCACGTTCTTTTTAGATTTTTCCCTGAACTGAAAACTTTTCTTCTTTTCTGGAAGATAAATTATGTTAGTGAGAAGTCATATCTATAGTATTTCAGGTATGCATGAAAATCAGATAATAGTCTTCGTCACATGGGTGTCTTTTTTTTTTAAGATTTATTTATTTATACATACAAGCTGGGGTACAGGCCAGAGGCATGGAGTGGCGAGAGGGTTCACCATAGACAGAGTGGGGAGCAGAACAGGCAGATCGACGGAAATACACTGCTGAGGGGAGCAGCGGGAGAGGCAGGAGAGGTCTGCCACACCATGTGGGAATCTCCCCGGCCAGGCGTCGAACTCGCGTGGCCGCTGCTGACAGCTCCACAGTGCAGCGCTTAAGCACTGCGCCGCCAGGGAGGCCCAACACATGGGTGTCTTGGCTGTGGGTGTGTTATGGTAAAAACAACTTACAGGGGTGATCTTATGTACAGTGTGGTAAGACAATGCTACCTCTACAACAAAAATATATTAAAGAAGAAACAAATCTACCTGGCCATCAGAAAGATTCCTTATGATAATAGCCACAGATATTGACTCAGAACCCTGCATGAATTGATATAATTTTCCTTTATGGGGAAATTATATTCAGAGGGTAACAGCAATGATAACATTTTCTTACTTTTTAAATCCGCATTTCCTTTCATTCTTCAATCTTGGGTTATTAATTTTAACTTGATAGCAAATGGTCAACAAAAGAGAATGAACAGTTCTTCATTTCCCAACATCCTAACACACTACAATCTACTACAATGGAACAGGCTATTTGTGATTTAACTATATCATCTTTTGGCTTGTGAAATCCTAACACAAAAATAAGGAGCTTTGTAATATTCACCTATGCCTGAAAGCTTGTTTGTTTCCATAAAAAGGTTAAGTGAAAAATTAAAGAGATACTATTATCAATAGGTAATTAATGCAATAGTACTCAAAAATATTACTTTATTGTCCCATCATTTCCTTTGATGTGCATACAGCACATATATGGAGAACAATTTCAAAGTATTTCAAATGAACATACTGGAAAGCCATCTACTAATACACCAGTTGTCTTCAAACTACCCAACAACCAACTTATTCACATTTAACCTAAGGCAAATTTTTCCATTAGGCACATACAATATTGTAGAAGGACCACAAGTAGAACGTCAGTAGTCCCATAGGCAGAGGAAATGTGACATGTGGTTTTGTATGGTATTTATGTTGAAATTTAGGCTCCATAATTTTATATCAAGGTAATTAAGACAGTGGATAATATGCAGTCAACTTTCCCATTCAGATTTGCGGTAGATACTACTATTGTCAAAACCCTTTCTCGACTTTGCTCTCACTTATACTCTTCTAGCATTGAAACTGGAGAAAAAAAAAAACTAACTCTCCCAACTCTTTACAGAGTTGGGGTAAGTCATTTTATATATTTTAGAGCCAATGAGACAAATTTATAGGAAGAGCTCCCATCCTGAATGAAAAAGTGAAGGTTTGATGGGATAAATTCCATTACAATCCCCATCTTTTCCTTCTTTAAGGACATGCTGTCCAAAGGTGAGGCAATTCCATGGTCATGAAAATGTAGGGAAAAGTGCCTAAGTCTACATGTCTATACAAATATTGGACATCATTTCATTAACCCTGTAGGAACAGCAGTTCCCTATCTATGTTGACCTTCAGGGAGGAAACTCAAGCTCAAAAACTGTTTCTACTGTCCAGATTTCTAGACTGAGCATTTTATAGTCAAATCTGCTATTCTAGGAAACTGAAGCAAATGTTTCATGAGCTGTATAATAGAACCCTTCACTAAAACAGTCTTATAATTTAGTTCTTTCAGATGATAAATAAAGAATGGAACCATTTCCTGTTTCCAAACTTTTGTGTCACTTCAGCAGTTAAACATCCCTACCATTAATCATGAAAAAATATAGTGCTTATACTTTGTCATTGTTAAAACTGTTTTCACAAGTCCCTGTCTAGTATTCACAAGGCTGGAGAGAGTTCAAGAGTTAAATGACAGGATTTAATCCATAGAGAATTACATTTACATCCCAAAGCATTTCAATGCAAAGATTCACAGCTAATATTTAAACTCCTTGAAAAATCTTCCTTCCAAAAGACTTGCTGATATAAGTCCTGACTGTCATTTTATATGGCACCTTCTGGTGCTCTTATTTTCACAGTATCAACACACTAGTATTCCCCAATGCTTTGTTGTAGTTGTTATTGTTAAAATAAATTGGATGTTAAAAGGAAAATGCTATGTTGGGATCGTACTCAGTAAGTTATCACGCAAACCCTACTATCCTCTCTTTCTTTGTGCCCTTCAGCTGAGTCAATATGGGGGTTAAAGAGGCTGCATCAATGTAATTTGGGAATCAAAAGAAACCATGTACTTAACTACCCATGATATGTTAAAAATTGTGTTCTTCTAACCAAATAACATTGACTACCAGATAAGAAATATCCTGATTAACTTAGATTAATATAACTTTTTCTCCATCTATAGCCAACTTCACTAATTCCAAGAGAGACATAAGAGAATTTAAATATTCTGATCCAAACAACTGCAGCAGGTTAAGCATCTGCACTGGGTTGAATTTACTGATTGAAATATCTGGTCTCAATTTCCAGTCCCTGTGTTGTGTTTTCTCCAGATGAAATAAGGAAACTTCTCTTCCTGACAGGAGACGAAACATTTCTGCCAGCTGAGGTGATATTGTGTTCACTCAATAATGATACAAGGCCCTGAGGTCCTTCAGCAAGAATGATAACAAAGAAATCCTCATTAGCTAACTGAGGAAGAATGAAGGTCATCCCACAGAGAGAATGTCATGCTAACACGTCACCTAGAACATTTGTTCTTCATTAATTCTGTAAACCAAGCTGGGCTATCATCTAGCAGCATTTTAATATTCTGTCCTCTGTCAGAAATAATGGTTAGGGTGTTTGTTTCCTCTGTAATGTACTTAAGAGAACATTTTATGATCATTTGCCTTCATGTCAATGAATTCAAATAATGTTTTAGGACATAATATGATTAAATTTAATATTGGTAATAACAGTTTGGATTTCTCAGATGAAATAAATGAGGACTATAGTCATCTATTCTAAAGAGCTTATTATACAAATTCATAAAACTGCTATCATTCTTAATGATGATGTTGTGCAAAATACTGATTTAGTTATGGCCTTGTATTTAAAAAGTGCTTATTTATAGTAAGAGAACTCTAAGTCATTTTTTCTACATTCCCTTACCATGGAACCTGATTTAATCAATCCATCAATTAGAGGGTAAACATATTTTCTACTGGATACTGTTAAGTCTAGAATTTTTCTCATCATTGGATACAAAATAGCAAAAATAGGCTTTAAAGAGTGTTGGGAAAAACCTCTAAGAAATTATACATATTGCTGTTCCTGTTGGGATTGTTGGTAATTTATTCTAGACTGTCATTCTATGCACTTAAACAATATTGACATTGACAATGGTAAAAATACCTGAATTTTTTTTAGCAAAAAAGGATAGAAATTTTGAAAATAAAAATGAAAATATGACTAAGCAGATGCTACTTTTTATGGTAAGGTAGGCTTTTTGTGATGTTTAAATAAGCTTAATTATTGAGTGTGCTAAATAACTCTGTAGTGTCAGGTTTTCTGTAACAAATATCTTAATGATTAATACTGCAAAAGTCACATTCTTGAAAAGAAAATAACTATGGTAACATCATGTAGAACCACATATAACTATTCAGCTAATAAATTTTAAAAGTCATTAATTACATTATATTAGAGTTTAAACTGAATATAAGTAACAATTCTAATCTGATTTGATACTCAAGCATTATATAAAGGTCAGCATTTTATTATTATCACATAGAAGCATTTAATTTTTACAGCTTTAATTTCTTTGAAAAAATGCAAGAGGGTTTACAAGTAGATAAGGAAATAATCATAACAGCTTATGCAGTTAAATTAGGTCAAGTTTTGAGAAAATACATGACAACTAAATTTGCAAATAGGTCTTTAAAGTTGTATGTGTATATTAGTTTGAATTAAGTTAATTTAAAATGGGGGCCTCCCCGGTGGCGCAGCGGTTGAGCGCTGCGCTGTGGAGCTGTCGGCAGCGGCGACGCGAGTTCGACGCCGGGCCGGGGAGAATCCCACATGGCGAGGCAGACCTCTCCTGCCTCGCCCGCTGCTCCCCTCAGCAGTGTATTTCTGATCTGCCTGTTCTGCTCCCTGCTCTGGCTCTGGTGAACCCTCTCGCCGCCCCATGCCTCTGGCCTGTACCCCAGCTTGTATGTATAAATAAAAAATAAATCTTTTAAAAAAAAAAAAAAAAGTTAATTTAAAATGGTGTAATATACAAATTTTGTAAGATTTAATGTACAAAATTCAAAATAATGTGAGGTATGTCAGTTATCACATAGTTTAAAGTTGTAAAGTATGTTGTTACTAATAACAGTAGTCTGATCCATTGGGATGTGAATAGAAATCCCTCAACTGTCAACATTTATCTGGTTTTATGGCACATGTGAATTATAATAATATGTTTGGTGCATATTGTCACTAAATGCCTGTATACTGGACTGAAAGGCAGATAATACCTATAGAAAAAATAATATGTATGAATCTGGCTAAATAGAAATAATTTCATTGGATATGAATTTTTACTCTACTATAGCAGTTCTACTCATTTTCAGGAATGTAGCTTTGAGAAAGGTGAAGTTGGTATCCTCCTTTTATTTATTCTACTGGTAAATTGTGACTTAGGGAAAAATTAACACTATCAATTTTTAAGCATTCTCCTCATGTGAGGCTTCTAAGTTCCCTTTTCGTGCTGGTTCTCTTAAAGAAGACAAGGCCAAACCCTGAGGCAGTCTTCTCACTCATCTATCAGATGCACGTCTAATGAAAGTCAATGAGAACCCTCTCTGTGCTGTAGTTTCCTATTGAATCCCACTTGCTTGTGATGCTATTTGCAAGTCAATTGCAAAGCCAGGCTCCTTCCCTTTTACTAAGTCATCTTTGGAATATATTGGTTGATAGATGATAGACTCAGGATATAATCAAATGTATGAAAGTAGTTGATTTGCATTTATATATTTCTCCTTTTATGTTGTGTTATTGTTGATATTTTGGATTATGCTAGAAAAAGTTTCTTCAACTAACCATGTAATTGCTTAATCCTATCATTTTATGAAAAACACACAAAATTAAAACAGAGCTCTCTTCTATAATTATTGCCATCTAGACTCAGCGTTTTGGGTTAAGAATGTTTAATGGAAATTATCCAAGTCTACATATTCATAACTATTAATTTCAAAGGAGAAACATAAGCACTATACTACAATGTCACTTTGTGACTTGACTGATGACCTGTATCTCAAAGACTATAATTTCTTCTGGTTCCTTTAGTAGAAAGGTATTGCCACTCCTCAACTTTCCTTATTTCTTCCCTCTAAATGTTTAATGATTGTAGATTTTATAAACTGCTCATACATATGAAAATGTCTCAAGTTATGTTTCTCTTATCATTCCATTCTGTTTTGAATGTTACTCTTTTCTCTATTTTCATCATTAGTATTCATCTTTCCAATCAAGCTTAAAAATCTTGCCCCAAACAGCTCTATATAGATATGAAAATAACCTTCTCTGAACCCACCAGCAATAATTCCTTCTTCCTTTCAAAACGAATTTGTTTACATTCTCTCTCTCTCTCTCTCTCTCTCTCTCTCTCTCTCTCTCTCTCTCTCTCTCTCTCTCTCTCTCTCTTCCCTCTCAGTTTCTATTTCTCTGTCTCACCTCCTTATCTCTTCCTCTCCCATACACACAATAGTCTGCCTTCCTAATTAACACCAGTTGTTCTAAACTCAGATTACTGCTATGACTCTATTTACCTATCCTTCCAATTGCTTTCCTTTACTTGGAATATTCTTTCTTCTCAGTAGGGATGAGGAAGAACACAGAATGTGCTACTTTTTCACTATTTAACACTTAGCTCAAATGACTTTAACACTTACTTCATTTCCTGTTAACTTTCCAGGCAGTCAGATTATCCCATTTTAATTATAAAATGATCATTCCATGTCTTTTATAGAATAATTTATCGTGATGCTTCCTTTATGTGTATGTCTACACAGTGAAAATGTTTATTTCTTAATGTCTTATTCATCTTTCTATTTCAATCACATAGTAAAGTGCCTGGACTATAATAATTATGACTGCGCATTGAAGAAATGAATTTAATTGTCTGAACCTTCTTCACTGGGTGTCTTCCTTTCTATTGCCCTACTACAAAATCATTTTTTCTCATGCCTACCTTATAGTGTATCAAATTCTTTATTCTTCCCCATTTGGTGATTAGATTTATAAATTACCTTCAAAGAATCTACTTTATTCTTCCAGTTTCTTCTTTATTATTAATTGTTGTTATTTTAAAATTTATTCTTTGACACAGGAGCTATCAATTTATTCATTGCTCAAAAAGAGGGACTTAGTTGAGCTTATTATTACATCTTCAATGTTTATCAAAATCTTAGATTTTAATTTGGTAGTTTTGTTCAAATGTCCTTTTTTTCTATAAATCTTCTACATTAATATATTCTAAGGAGAAGGCAACAGTTTTGTTGGTTTAGGATGCTTCTTCTCCCTTTCTTCTCTCACTTTCCCTTCTCTTCCTCCTCTTCCTCCTCCTTCTTCCCTCCTCCCCCTCCAGTTTCTTTTCTTGCCAGTTCTTTATGCATCTTGAGAAAATATCTATAGATGATGAAAATGCATATGGCATTTTCTGCAAAATTATGCCACTCTAAGTGTGATCCATGGAACAGTAGCATCAGTAATATATAGGAGCTTGTGAGAAATATAGAATCTCAATTTTAACAGATCCCCTGTGATGTTTTTATGCACATTACATTAAAAAAAAAACCTGATAAACTAAATCCATTAGCTCAGAAGTACCACAGCAGAACAGAGAAACAATATAATACTATTTTAAAATGTGTCCATCTGCACCTCTAGAATTCATGGTTGTGCTATAAAAACTGATAAACATAATTTTATAAATACTACAGGTCAGCAGTCCTCTGCAGATACAGAATTTATGCTTTTGTCCAGAGAGCATTAATGAGGTTGTATAATAAGTAGGTATCATTTATGGGCCAAGTAGTATGTTAGGTTATTTGCTGGGATGTAACATGTACCAAGTACAGTCTGTGCCTTTACTGAAATAGCAGGTCTAGTGAGCAGAAGTGTTATAGATATTAATTAACCATCACAGCACAATGTGATGTTGTAGTGGTCTTTGCTGAGGGGTGTGGGGAACATAGGAATTATGGGAGGATAGAGGAATAGTAACACGTTCTACATTTAGAGATCTGGAAAGTCTTCCTGGAAGAAGTGATGGCTAAATCATTACCCAAAAGTAGAAGAGGAAGAGGTAAGCTTGTAAAGAGCATAAAAAATAATGGCCTAGGAATATGTGTATGCTCCTAAGTGAGATAACACAAGTCACAACCTCATGTGATCATAGTAAAGGGAGGAAACCTGAAAAGTTATGTCAAACTTAGTCTTAATGTGGCATTAGTGTGAATAGTTAGGCCTATGTATTACAAATATTTATCTTTGTTAAAGTTGCAGACATATAAAAGGGAAAGTTTATACTAACTTGATTCACCAATGAGATTTATAGCTAGTTGTGATTTCTTGCATTGCAGGAGACTTTTTTCAAAGGTAGGCAGCATAGAATATGTGTGGACAAGGGTAAAGATCAGAATCCTCATATCCTTGTAGGAATGTTCTCCATCTTTTGGGAGATTGCTACTCCCTTCTTTGAAATGGGTGAGTAACGTTTTAGGATTATGAAAATTGAGTTTAGTTTTTGTTAATTTAGATTAGCTCAATTTTTTCCTTATGTATACATAAAATATGGTGGTTAACATGGTTTCAGTGTTAGAAAAACATACTAGTCATATCTGTCAAGATTATAAAAATGTGAAGCAAGTTTTCTCTCAATTAAAATTACATATTTCTTGGTTGAGGAATGAAGAGTGGTGTTTGTATAATTACTGCTCTTAAATTTATCACCAATTTAATATGTTCTATATACTCCTTGGCAACTGTTGGCAATCATATATTTAAAAAGAAACAAATTGCACTTCTCAAACATTGATATTCTATGAGTGAAAGAGTTAACTTTGTAGCAGAAACTTTTTAAATAGCATGCTAAAATATGGATTTTTCCTGAAATTAGGGCCATATTTGGAATCAAGGAGTGAAAAGATAAGGTCCAAGTTCTTCTGGTGTTGCCCCCACCGCCTTTTTCAAAGCCCTTGACCTATTTTGTAATTTTAATACATTATTTCTTGCCTCACCAGTTATTTATTCCCTTGATTGTACCTTTCTTTGTCAACACCTAACAGCCAAACAAAATTGATCAAATGGAAAAAGAAGGAATTTCCTTGGGGATGTAGTTTTTACATTTATTTCATTCCAATATTCAAAATGTCTTAAATTCTGGAATTGGAAGTTAATGACTGGTATAAACTTTTAACATGCAATCACTTCCTGAAACTTTCATGAAATTGGAAGACAATTTATGATGGCAGAGAAGTTCAAGTATCTGTTACTATGTGTTATCTTCCTACATAAATATCTAGTTATTTTTAGCTAATGAATTAATGAGCAGCTCCTTGAAATATGATAATGAACCACCATTTGACTGATAAAAGAAACAAAATCTCTGATGGGGAAATGAGAAGCTTTAAGGAATTTAAATCCCTTATGCAAAGCATATTTGAGGTAAATATTACTACCCGGAACACTTTCCCTTGTTAGAGAAAACTGTTTTCATTTCCATCAATCTCAGTCTATTTATTTAGAAATTACTGAGTTATTAGAGCTGCTGTCTGGTCTCTTGTGTTTAATTTTCAGTCGGCATCACATTTAGAAATCCTAGCTGCTGACGAAGTGCTGTACAGTTGCATTTCTGCATCTTCCAGTCCTATAAAATGAATCTTGCTGTGAAAAATGAAGATTAATGGGCTTCATAATGACTCTCCCCTGCTAAAAACCAATCTGAATAAGGAGGAGAGGAAGTGTGTGTGTTAGTGTGTGTGTGTGTGTGTGTGTGTGTGTGTGTTTCTGGTAATGGGAAGAGAGTGAGATAAGGACAGAAACAAAAATCAGCATGGATTACTTAGAATAAAAATAAGCAATGATTGTATGGCAGTTCCTCAAAAACTTAAGCATAGAATTGCCATATGCTCCAGCAATTCTACTTCTGGGTATGTGCACACATAAAAATTGGAAGCAAGAACTCAAACAGACTTACACATGTATGTTCATACCAGTATGTTCCAAATAGGCAAAAGGTGGAAGCAGCCAAGTATCGACCCACAGATAAGTAGATAAAATGCAAACTATATGAACAATGGAAAATCTTTGTTAAAACTGACTTTAAAGAAGAAGGAAATTCTGACAAGTGCTGTAACATGGATTAACTTTGAAGACTTTAGGCTAAGTGAAATAAGTCAGTCATAAAGGGACAAATATTATATAATTCTACGTGTGGGTGGTGCCTAAATTTGTGAAATTCACAGAGAACAAGTAGAATGATGGTTACCAGGGGTTAGGAAGAAGGAAAATATGTAGGTGTTACATGGGAACAAAGTTAGTTTTGGTAGCAGTAAAGAATTTTGGAGACATAGAGTAGTGAGAGTCACATAATGTGAATGTACTTAATGCCACTGGCGTGTACAGTTAAAATGGTAAATTTTTGTTATGTTCATTTTGTCATAGCAATAAAAAAATAAATTATGAACCTAATTACCAGTTCATGAATCAGGCAATAATAGAATGCTTGATGTCTGGTATTTCAAATATAAGGGATAACTATTCCAAATACTATTTTCTTCTACTTAAAACTGTTACAGATGCACTTCTGTGAAGGGGAGGTGCCATTTTCCCCACCCTTACTTACATGCAGCTATCTTGGGCTATACAGGAGCTCCTGGAAACTAGGGACTGAGTTGAGTGGCCAAGTGAAGCTATGTTACACCAAGGCAAGTGGGTTCTTTGGCTCTTGCTTCTCCAGCTTTTAGTTTCATTCGGGGACTGGGATGATGGGGGTTTGGAAAGAGAAGTTTGGAGGAAAGATACTTAGCGCAACTTGGACAAATCACCTGGGGGAGAGACATGTGGGAAAGCTGTCTTTGGCAGAAACCATGGCAGCTGTTACCTTGGCTTTGCATTTTCTTTTGCTGCCTTTGTCCCAGACCTACCTTACACTCTTGTTCCCTGAGACAGGTATGTTACTTTGTGGTAAACTTAAGGGCCTTAATGGTCCAGCCTCAGGCCAACCCTGTTTGGTTGGACATTTTCTCACAAGGGGATGAGTAGTTTTAAGGTCTTTACTAGGAAACTATTATTAGTAATAGCCTGGCTTTTCCTCTCTATCTATGCACACTAATTATATTAAAAACCTATCACACTAAGAGGATGCTTCCTTTACCTTTGTGCAACAGATGGCAGAGTCTCTTTTAGAGTATGCACCTCTAAATAATTTGGGGTCCCTGGGTACCCCTCAGTCACAAATTAACAAAATTATTTGTAGTTTCTGAAAGGTTTCTCAAGTAGGTATTAGTTAACAGAGAATTTGAACCACTTCGTGAATAGGAATTCTGGATAACCTACATGCACGAGCTTTTTTAAGATGGGATAATTTTCTGCTTTTATGTTAAAGCAATGTCCCACACTGTATTTTTCTCTGAAATCAACCTTTAACAATTAGACTTTGGCAAGGAAAACATTGACACAGTTGGTATTTATATGTTAAATGAAAGTCACAGTTCAAATGGAATTGATAAATAATAAAGGTGTGCTTCCTTAATTTTTGGATTTTCAATCTTTCGCCCTCCTTCGTTGTTAATTACAACAAACTTCATGACTGAGTTGTTTTTAAATGTTAATTTCAGCTGTACACTCTGGTGTTGCAGACAACATCTCTTTTATGGGTGGTGACAATTCACCAGACACAGGATATGTACTTGTCTTCTTCATTATATACAAGAGTTTTGTTATAAATCCACAAATATTCATACTTAATTTTCCTTGCTAATTTATCTAAGTAGTTAACTGATGTAATTAACTAAAGCATGGGTTTTATTTGGGGGTGATCTTGATGCTTTTGGTTTTTCAAGCAGAAAATTTATAAAATGTAGAAGGTATAACAACTTCATTACTATGAAATGTGGCATTTTGGGGGTCTATATTTGGAAAAGAATTGCTGCATGTTTTTAATTATCATATTCTCAATGACCATAAAATATCAGTGGAATTAAATTCAAATTTCTCAGCTGCATCTATTGTACCAAGCAATAAACTTTTAAGCATTATTCTTTTTTAAGTATCAAGAATGTTCACTTCTTGGGTAACTTTAAGCAAGTTACCAGAAGTCCGATTTCCTTTCTTCCTTTTCAGTTTCCAGAAATTGTTGCACACTGTTGCTTTTTGCTTAATAGTGTGACATCTTGAGGCAAGCTTAACTCTGTCTCTCTTGAAGGTGGTCATTGATCCACTGGCTCATGCCTCCTTAGTGAATCAAACTCAACAGAATCTCTTTTTCCTATTCTTGTTTTCAATTTACTTTAATGCTCTTCAGAAATTTCTCAGACCTTTCTTAGCCAGACGTCTATAAATATTAGCATGCATGGTAGTGGGCAGGAATTATTTAAAAAAGGATTGACAGTCTCAATAAACTAAAACTCTAGGGACAGAGGTCCAATCTGATCCTATTTCAAAAGAGCAAGATAGTTTTATTTACAGCTGTGGTACAAAGTGCAGAACATTTATAACAATAGTGATATTTTTTTTAATCCATGAGATGTGCCAGGTAGTGGGCAATGCAGTTTACATATCCTTCTGAGTATAACACACCAGATAATTTTGGGATCAGAGAGGCATGCCAGTAAGCAAAATATAATAACATGAAGAAAAGATGAGTTCCTTTTGGGTGATCTTTCAATTTGATTAAATCACAGTAAAACTAATATTTAAGAGATACTCTGTCTTTAATGCCTCTCTGAGTACTGGTAATGTTCATCTTTAGCAGAGGGAAAAGTAACCTTAGGTATAACTGATGACAATCACTTACTGAATTTTAATATCATTGCTTTGTGTTAGCTTTACTGTATTTGTGATCGGTAATACATTTATTTGACCAAAAGTAGTGTCATTGTGTCAAATGACTCCTTTGCAAATAAATGACATAGAAATATAAATAGTCACTGTGAAGAGAAATATTAAATGATAATATGGGGATATGTCAAAAGCAAAAAAAAAAATGACACAAGGTAAAAAAACAAGGTTAACAAAGTAAGTAAACTATTTTATTAGAAAATAGGGAGCCTAAAGGTTGACCAAAACCACTTTCTAAAAAAGGGTGGATCATTGGTAGATTTAACATGTATTACTGAGAACACAGTATATGCTGGGCATTATGTCTAGTTCAGGGGGAATTTGATTATATTCATAATCCCTGGCTCAATGAAGCTTATCATTTGTCAGGATAGAGGAGTGTTAAATAGGTAATTATGATAAAATATAATAACTTTTCCTATTTAAAAAAGAAGTTCACAGGGACCAAATCATTCAGAAATTACATGTAAAAAAATGTATTGTCATAGAGAAGATAAAATGGGATAAAAGCAATAGCAGCCAAGCATTATTTGGTTATTCATTTAATCAATAAGGATTATTTTCTACTTGGCTTTAGGTAAGTTTTCAGATCTCTCAGAGTCTCAATCTGTTATCATTGGTATCATTGTAAGAATTAAAGAAAGTGGGGCTTGTAAATGTTTCATCCACTACCTGGTACATCTCATGCATGCAATACATGGTAACAGTTTTTATGCATGTAAATCTACAATGTGACAGTGACTGTCAAATGATTGGCATAAAAGTGACAGTGTCTGTACAGCAAAAATGAGCTGGAAAGAAACGAGGCAGAAAAAGCAAAAACTCTGAGTCCACGAAAGTACAGTGAATCATCAGGCACAATTGGAGCATGAAAGTAAATGGGGCCATGTGAAATCAGTGAGGTAAAAGGACAATAAGTTATAGGGAAATAAGGACTTTTGCAGTGTTTTTATGCTTTTTGTTCATTAACAAACTTCTTAAAACTTAGTTGATGTCTTAAACTTTCCATTATAATTTTATTTAGTAAAGGATGTAATTTTTAGGCATTTAAAAGTAACATTGCTTTCAAAATAAACCTTAATTATATTGAATAAAATCTACTTTCTATAGTTAATGTGAATATCAACTGTTTTGAAAATACATGAACAGTTCTTTGAAAGTTGAAAATTTGGGCCTCCCTGGTGGTGCAGCGGTTAAGCACTGCACAGTGGAGCTGTCGGCAGCGTGCAATGCGAGTTCGTCACCCAGCCAGGGAGATTCCTGCATGGTGCAGCAGACCTCTCCTGCCTCGCGCGCTACTCCCCTCAGCAGTGTGTTTCTGTCGATCTGCCTGTTCTGCTCCCCATTCTGTCTCTGGTGAACCCCCTCACCGCCCCACACCTCTGACTTGTATCCCGGTTTGTATAAAAAAAAAAAAGTTGAAAACTTGGGGTTTCACTGGTGGCACAGGGGTTAAAGTCTCAGTGTTATCAAGCTTTCACCAGCCACTATAGCCTGAATTTGATCCCCAGCCAGGGAGCTGACCCACATGGCACAGCAGACCTCTCCTGTCCTGCCTGCTGCTCCACTCAGCAGGATATTTCAGTGGATCTGCTTGTTCTGCTCCCCACTCTGTCTCTGGTGAATCCTGTCACTCCCTGCACCTCTGGCCTAGACCCCAGTTTTTGTGTGCATAAATAAGTAAAGATTAAATCTAAAAAAAATAAAAAGTTGAAAACTTGACTTCATTAATTTTTTATTGAATTTATATTTCTATTACATTTTCTATGTGGAATTATTTTCCTGCTATTATATTTTTATCCTTGAGTATTTGTATAGTCTGTTTTGTCATAATTCTCTATTTTAAATGATAAAAATTGATTTTAGAACATTCCTGTATCCATAAGACTGTGGATATCGGTTTTCTGCAGATTGACCTTATAGCATGATCATTACTACTATACGAAATAAACTATTACAATTTTCAAGTCAAGAATTACTCAAAATAAAATTTTACTGGGTGTATCCTTTAATAACTTTACTATGAAATTTTAATAATTAGTTAATATATCTCAAAACCTGCTATTGTAGGAATAAACATAAAATTCTGCTTTTTTATTTTATACATGTGAGTAAAAGTATTTGGTTATTAATGTGTAAGTGGGTATAACACAAAGAATTATGTTATACCCTGGCATTCAACTGTTTAAAATCCTTTAAAATTTACATAATAATGTATTTTACATTTTTTGGTAGTGGAGTTCCATATGAATTTTATTGAAAACCAAAAACTGGAAACTGACTGACTCGCACAGTTACTTGTTAGCTGGTCATTGGATGCATTCACATTCTCAAATTAGTACCAACATTTTAAGTGATCTTTTGTTCAGCACTGCTTTTATACTCACTCATGTAATATGCCAAAAAAGTACAAGGTATGCCTTAAAAAAAAATGGAGGGTGATAAGCAACGAAAGCTAAGTCACAGATGTTAAGATTACGTTAGGAAAGAGTATACATGGTATTTGAAGGCTGGATCATTCTATGTCCATATTTTCCATACCTTCTGGAAATTCTCTCACCTGATGTGACAATTAGTTCTACAATTTCATAACCATCAAAAGGGTTTAAGTTGGAAAGTAAAACTCCTTTTTCTTGTTTCACCTGTCAGAAAATATTAATGCCATGTAGATCATGCGTTAGATGGGGTAGTTGGGAAGAGAACATATTAGGAACGTTTTGCAAAATTAAAGTGAGAAAATAGGTTCTCTCTTAGAATGAGTGGTTAAAGTATTTATTAAAAGAAAAATTGACAGTTTATTGGCTGAGGAAATGTAAAGAATAATTCCAGATAATTTAAAAAGTTTCTGATAAGTTAACTCATTTAGGGGTCGATACCATTTGCTAAGGGCAGGAAAAAGGAGAGAGATTATATTTAAGAAAATAAATTTGAACACTTCAGATGCATGTGGGATATTCATAAGATAATCAATAAATATTTACATAAAGAACTGTGAAACATGGGGGCCTCCCTGGTGGCGCAACGGGTTAAGTCTCAGCCTATGAAGCTGTCCGCAGCAACTGCAGCACGAGTTCAATCCCTGGCCAGGGGGATTCCCAGGTGGTGCAACAGACCTCTCCTGCCTCACCCGCTGCTCCCCTCAGCAGCGTACTTCAGTCAATCTGCCTGTTCTGCTCCCCACTCTGTCTCTAATGAATTCTCTTACCACCCCACACCTCTGGCCTGCCCCCCAGATCTTATATGCATAAATAAATAAATCTCTAAAAAAAAAAAAACAAAAAACTGTGAAACAAAGTGGAGCTTGGAGCAATAAGGCTCAATAAAATGCTTTTAGCATGTCTCATTCTCAGCAACAAGCTTATTGCTATCTGAATCAAAACTGTCTATAGACAATACAGTCTTTATCAAAATTCCAATGGCATTTTTTTTCAGAAATAAAAAATCAGCCCTATATTTGTATGGACCCAGAAAAGACTCTGAATAGCGTAAACAATCCTGAGAAAAAACAAAGCTAGAAGGATCACATTACCTGATTTCAAGCTATAGTAATCAAAGCATAAAAAAGAGACATATGGATCAATGGAGCAGAATGGAGAGCTCCAAATAAGATCCCACTAATATTTGATAAGAAAGCTAAGACTACTCAATGGGAAAAGGATAGTGACTTCAGGAAATGGTGTTGGAAAAACTGGATGATCACTGTTAAAAATGAAACTGAACCTCTATTGTACACTACCTATAAAAATCAACTCAAAATAGGTTGAGTTGAAAATAAGACTTGAAATTGTAGAATTCTGAGAAGACAACAGGGTGCAAACTCCTTGACATTAATATTAAAAATGATTTTTAGGATATGATACCAAAGCACAAGCAGCAAAAAAATAAATAATTGAGACTATATTGTGTAAAAGCTTTGACACCACAGAAGAAATGATCAGTAAGATTAACGAAAAATACAAAGAATGATAGAAAATATTTGCAAATTATTTATCTCATTAGAGGCTAATATCCAAAACACATAAGGAAATAGTAACTAAATAACAAACAAACAAAACCCAAAATCCTGATTAAAAAAATGGGCAGAAGAACTGAATAGACATTTTCCCAAAGAAGACATGCAAATGGTCAACAACCAACAGGCACATGAAAAATGCTCAACATCAATAATCATCAGAGAAAGGAAATTCAATACTACAATGTCAACTCACATCTGTAAGAATGGCTATTATCAAAATGACAAGCAATAACAAGAATTGGTGAGAATGTGGAGAAAAGAGAAGCCTTGTGCAATGTTAATGGGAATGTAAATTGGTTCAGTCACTATAGTAAACAAAATGGAGTTACTTCAAAACGGGAATAGATTCAGCAATTTCACTGGTGGACCTAAATCCTGAGGAAATATAATCAAGTTCTTGAAGATATGTCTGTACTCCCATGTTCATTGCAACATTATTCATAATAGCCACGATATGGAAACAACTTCAACCTTCATCGATCTGTGAGTAAATGGATAAAGAAGGCATAAAGATATATCTAGATATAGAGTTAGAGGTTGATATAGACATGAGTTAGAGGTAGAGACAAATACAGATATAGATACAGATATAGATATAGTAACATTACTCAGTTAGGAGTCATCCTTCCATAGGTGATAACATCAGCTGAACTTGAGCTAAATTAAATAAATGATATAACTTACTTATGGAATAAAAAAATACAAAAATCATTAAAACAGAGAGCAGAATGGTGATTGGCAGAGATTTAGAGTGTGGGAAATGGGGAGATGTTGGTTACAGAGAAAAGGTTTCCAGTTACAAGATGAAAATTTCTGGGGCCCTCAAATCCAGCCTGGCAACTATTGTTAACAATAACACATTAAATACTTGAAATTTACTAAGAGGGAAGCTTTTAAATGTTTTCAACACAAATTAAACTGGTAATTTTGTGATGAGATAGATATTTAACTAACCCTACTGTGGTTATCATTTCATGGTATGTAAGTAAAATTATTTCATAACATCAAATAATCATATTATATGTCAATTTCCTTCCTTCCATGAACCCACCCTCACAGTGTAAAAGGTTTTTGTCCCATTTTGAATTGAAGAGGAGATATTGTTTAGATGTCCAGCAATTATTATTCAGAACATTCTCACAGACTTATAATGAGGAAAATTATTTTTAACTTGACTTGGTGGTAATAGCTAAATGAATTTTATACTATTTTTATGATGATCTGTTTCCTCCGCAACTGAGAAGTTTTGATTGTTAGTGCTGTTTTCCACTATTTTAACCTTTTTATATCTGATTATATTAAGTAAACAGTGGCATCTAAGAGACTGTTGAATATGCTTAAGATCATTCCACATATCTGTTGTTTATCATCTAGCAAGTGCCACAGCTAAAATGTTAAAAACAGAATGTATCTTATTTTTATTTTAATAGTTATGTGTTTATGGTTTGTGGCAACAATGATTTAAAACTGAAGTTAAGGTCATCAGATCAAAATTCTGAAATTAGATTTTACTTTGGCTTAATGATAACACTGGTCAACATTGAGATTGTTACGGAATTAAAAGGTCATAATCTGTAGTATCTTGGTGTGCTGAATATGAATATAACCCTGAAAATTTTTTATTAGCTCTCATTTTGAAGATATTTCATATAATTCATTTTATATGTTTCACCGTCTAAATTTATCTAGTAGGACTGCAACAACATCCTAAATCAGCCTAGAATGATGTAATGTTGCATCACATTGCATAATACCATGATGCACACATCATCCAGAGTTGATTGCATCATCAAGACTACAACAATGGAATCTTCTTGAAGATATCACAATTACTTTATATTGAAAGTGCCACCAGCGGTTGGAGCTTTTCTTCACAAAGGAAAGTACTCTGGTATTCTGTTCCGATATTTAGGACCTAATGAATGCCTTAGAAATCACTCTTGACCCACAAGACTGGAGACTATTTCTAGACTCTTCGAAACTGAGTCTTAAGGCTGTGCTTTTGCACAATGGAAACTGTCTTCCATCTATTCCAGTAGCACATGCTGTCAATATGAAAGAGACATACGGTAACTTCAAGCAGCTACTGAATCCCATTGAGTATAACAAGTACAGCTCGCACGTCTGTGGTGATTTGAAGCTAGTTGCCCTTTTAATGGGACTGCAGCAGGGATATACAAAATACATGTGTGTCTTATGTGAGTGGGATAGCTGAGCAAGTGAGTTGCACTACTTGGGGAAGGACTGGACTCGCAGAAAAAATGTAGCCATTGGAGAGAGGAAAACCCAGCACCCAGCTCTGGTTGAGGTTCACAGAATCTTGCTACCACCCCTTCACCTCAAACTAGGTTTGATGAAGAATTTCGTGAAAGCCATGGACTGGACCTCACCAGCTTTCTTACACCTGCATGAAAAATTTCCTTGACTCAGCGAAGCAAAGATTAAAGAGGGAGTTTTTGTGGGTCCTCAGATGCAAGAGCTCTTCAAAGATGACCAGTTCAACAACTTAATGTACGGTGATGCAAAACAAGCATGGAATGTTTTTCGCCTAGTGTCTACAAACTTTCTTGGGAATGTTAGGACATAAAACTACAAGGAACTAGTAGAAGACATGCTGATGCAGTATCAGAAACTTGGCTGCAATATGTCTCTAAAGATCCACTTCCTTCATTCCCATCTAGATTTCTTCCCTGAAAACTGTGGTATGGTTAGTGATGAACACGGCGAACATTTTCATCAAGATATTGCATCAATGGAACAAAGATACCAGGGGAAATGGTCCACTACAATGCTAGCTGACTACTGCTGGACACTCCCCAGAGATGCTCCTGAACTGCTGTACAAGAGACAAGCGAAGAAATCTAAGTATGTTCAGCACACCAAGATACTACAGATTAGGGCCTTTTTAAGTCCGTAACAATCTCAATGTTGACCAGTGTTATCATTAAGCGAAAGTAAAATCTAACTTCAGAATTTTGATCTGATGGCCTTAACTTCAGTTTTTAAATCATTGATTTTTACAGGTATTAACTGTAGGCCTATTACTATTGGCAGGCATTTCGTGATGTAAACATCAATTTATTGCAGATTACAAAAAAAAAAAAAAAAACCTAGAGCCAAAATTAGAATTTGACTGTCATATTTGTGTTGAGCATATACCAATTGATAGGAATTGACTAACTTTATTTCAGTAACATGGCTTTTGTAAAAATTTGTTGACCAGTGTAATAAAAAAGAAAGTCAACTTACTACAGAGAAATGGAAATATAGTTATATGCAGGAAGAATTATATTTTCAGCAATAGCTTCTCTACCTTTCTCACAAAACATGACACAATATTTTATGTATTAAAATATGAAACATTTAATTTCTTCTTATAACAACAAATATTAGTTATCACTGAAGGATTTATCTCAGAACTTTATAAAGAGTATACTATTTTCTTTATTAAAAAGGCCTAAGGAAAGCAACAAGGAACATTTTATTTCCCTATAAAAGAATTTTATAAGTGTGACAAATCATTTATTTGAAATAAGGTAAGAATCATTTTTAACTCCAGAAAGAAAAGTTACATTTTAAATTGGTTACAGCAGTCAAAACTTAATGGGTAAAAATGAGTTTGTAATAGTATTTAAAAATTTTTTTAAACATTTATTTATTTATGCATACAAGCTGGGGTACAGGCCAGAGGCAGAGGACAGGGAGAGGGTTCACCAGAGACAGAGTGGGGAGCAGAACAGGTAGATCGACGGAAATACACCGCTGAGGGGAGCAGCAGGTGAAGCAGGAGAGGTCTGCAGTGCCATGTGGGAATCTCCCCAGCAGGGCACCAAACTCCTGTTGCTGCTGCTAACAGCGCTTAACCGCTGTGCCACCAGGGAGGCCCTGTAATAGTGTTATACTAGGTTCATATTTAATGAAATTTTAATTTTCTACTCAAACAAAATTGCCATCATCATGAAATTTTCTACAGTAGAATTTTACAATTATCTAATTTCAGAAACCTGAATGTCACTCTCACCTTTGTTTAAACCATTTTAAAATATCCACAGGCTGAGTCATACTGCTTTCCCACTGCTAAGGTTATTTTTGGAAAGTTGAAAATTTCTTTGTATCTAAAAATTCTTTGTTCCAGAACAAAACTGGAGAAGCATACAACATAGACAATTTTAAGGGTGATCATAGTATATATTTTGAATGACAATGCCTAATGATTTCATATATCTTGTTATTTGTTATATTTTTTGTTTCATCTTTCCCTCTCTCTGTTATCTTGTGCAGTGGGGAACCCAGGTTCAGTTTATTCTTGAAGCCAAAATGCACAAGAGGGCCTCCCTGGTGGCGCAGTGGTTAAGTGATGTGCTGTGGCGCTACAGGCAGCGGCGATGCGAGTTTGACACCCAGCCAGAAAGATTCCCACATGGGAGGCAGACCTCTCCTGCCTTGCCCTCTGTGTTTCCGATGATCTGCCTGTTCTGTTCCCCACTCTGTCTCTGGTGATCCCTCTCGCCACCCCATGCCTCTGGCCTATACCCCAGCTTGTATGCAAAAATAAATAAATCTTTTAAAAAAATGTACAAGAACTTTGCAGAAAAATATGTGAATTGTGTTCATGCTAAAACTTTGATAAAAGAAATTCATTTCCTGCCTTGTTCTCCTGCTCCCCATTGCATCTACACATGTTTCTTAGTCATTGAGTGCCAGAGCTCCACAAGCAGATTTATACCTTGAATACTCCTTAATAGTTATCTGACCTTTAGACAATCACTTGACAATTTCCTGATCTGAATGTGGGGATAAAAATCAATATTGAATCTTCCTCACATAACTTACAAGGCTTAGATGAGAAGTCTAATGTAACTCAATGCTGATATTTTTCACTTTAAAATGAAACATAGCTAGTATTTATGCAACATTATATTTAGTGTATTGGTTAATTAAGAACATTCAGAATGAGGTTAAAGTGTGGATGTGTATAACTTCTGTGTACTTATGTAATCAAGGTAGCGATCACAACATCAATACAAACAAAACAATAATACTGATGATATCTATCACAAATTTCTTGTTAGAGATGATACTGTTTTGCTGGAACTCAATCATCACTTAAAATGTGACCCTACATGGGCCTCCCTGGTGGCGCAGTGGTTAAGCGCTGCGCTGTGGAGCTGTTGGCAGTGGCCATGCAAGTTCGACGCCCGGCCAGGGAGAATCCCATATCCTGCAGCAGACCTCTCCTGCCTCGCCCGCTGCTCCCCTCAGCGGTATATTTCTGATCTGCCTGTTCTGCTCCCCACTCTGTCTCTGGTGAACCCTCTCACCACCCCACACCTCTGGCCTATACCCCAGCTTGTATGTATAAATAAATAAATCTTAAAAAAAAATGTGACCCTACAATAGATAGTCAAATAAAAATCACTTTGACTTGAGTTTGGTGATGCACCTGAGTTATGAAGCGTCATCTTTCTCCCATATATAATTTTCCCCCTCCTATTCTCTCTACAATCTACTATACACGCATTCCACTTCCTGTTAATAATATGTAACTATATCTTAAGTCTAATTCTGTTCTTTTTATCAACATACTGAAATAGAGTTGTGTACCTCCAGGACCACAAACAAGTGCAAGCAAAAATGATTAAATGATGAATTAGAGGAATTCTTGTTGAGAAGAGAGCAAAATTACACTTTAATGCAACTCATGTCCCAGTAACACAACCATTCCAGGTGAACTAGGGAAAGAATAAACTGTATAGACATATAGGCCTGACAAACTGGGCAGATATTTTCATAAATATGAGGCATTGTAAAACCAAAATCCTTTGATCTTCTCTGATGAAAGTTCAAAATCAGTTAGCGACAAGAAGTCTGTTTTCCTGGTGCTATGGGGGATTAAAAGGGCTCCCAAAGATGGATTTTTAGAGCCAGATTGGAGCTTATAGCAGAGACCAGGTACTGAGGTTCTGACTGTTTATTAGAGACAAATGTTCTGCAAGCTGCCACTAAAATTGAGTTATGCAATTTTGAAAGCAGAAGACACATTTTCATGAATGAGAAATGATTCAAGCTCCTGACTCGCTTGTTATCATTTATATTACACAGTAAGTGCTCACTTACCATAATGGATAAGTTCTTGGAAAATATTGGTTTAAGCAAACAACCTATAAGGAAACTAACTTTACCATACACTAACTGATAGAAACAAAAATTACATCTCTGTGGAATATTTCTGGTCACAGAAATATCATCAAATTTCTGAATTAAGATCCCTCAAACTTGCATCATATAGTTATTAGTATTTATTCATTTTCCAATCTGCTTATTCCACTTCATGGTCTCAGGTGGCCTGAACGTACCCTGGCAGCTCAGTACACAAGGCAGAAACAAACCCTTAACAGGAAACCCTTCCATGCATTGGAGGGTGCATTACACGTGTGTACACAAACTCCTACGCATACACACACGCACGCACACATGCACTCAACCCCGACTAGGACATTGAGTCACATCAGAAAACCTCTTCCACACATCTTTGGGAAGTGGCAGGAAATCAGAGTACCCACTGACATGACATGGGGAGAACATGCCAACTACATGGACAGGGGTTCTAGCCCAGGAATAAATATATAAAGATGTTTATATATACATATGTAAGATATTAAGATATAAGATATATATGATGATATAAATATATATATATATTTTTTTTTTCTCATCATCATTATAACAAGACGATAGTTAGCATTTTTCTAGAACCATTTGTCCTTGCCTGTGAGTCAGTAAATGAAACTATTAGTGTAAGTTTTGGGACCTGATAAAATACCTAAATTTACCCAAAATGAAATGTTTAGTTGAATAAGACAGCACAGCATATTAATAATAGTTTATAATCCTCAAAGAGACAAAAGACAATTAAATGATTTTAAAAAAATGAAATATATAGAAACAAAAGAAAAGTTGACATATAGGAAAGGAATCCATAGGAATCTTACTAAAAAGCATATATCATTACAAAATAAATACATTATATAAAATGTAAGCAGACTAAATTCTGGACACAGTTATATGGTTCAGGAGAGAATTACTGAATAAGAAAATGGTAATGAGGAAGTTACTTTTAACACAGACTAAAACAACGAAATCAATATTTTTTAAAATGTAAAAAAGTATACAACGGAGGATTCCACAGATCTTTGATAAGTGTCACAGAAGAAGCAAAGTGATGAATGGATTAGAAGCTATATTTGAAAAATGTAATTGGTGATAATTTCCCAGAATAAAACAATAGCATGGGTATTGTGATTCAAAGTATACTCCAAGTGTTGAATGAATAAATAACTGATAAACAAATTAAAATACCCACCTAAACATGATAGAAAAACTGAATACTTCAATGATAAACCGAAAACTCTAAAAACCAGACACCATTGATATTAAAAGGGAAAAAAAAATTAAAACAAATAAAAATTTTGGTAATCAAAAGAAATAGATGAAAGAAATGCCTTCATGATATCAAGAAAAAATTACTGCCAGCTTAAAATATTATTTTGAGCTAAATCATGCATTCAAAATTTAAAAAGTCATCACTTAATTTCTCAGTAAAGGGATTATTAAACTATGTATTTTAATTTAAGGAAAAGTGGATACATACACACATACATATATACACACACATATATACCCATATATAATGTGCTTTATAAATATGTCATACTTAACTATCTCCTCATTTAAAATTCTCTTTTTGTCCACGAGAAATATATCAGACTTGGTCAATTTCCATTGAGAAACAATATGTCTGTCTAGTCATCTGTGATGCGTCAGCAATATTTGAAAAGATAATTTTTTGTTGTTTTAAATGAAACGCAGGCCTCAGCTCCTTGTAAACATTTACCTTTGTGGATCAATGATTTGAGGATCTAAAGACATTGTTCAGAGGGCAAACATTTTAATTCTCTGCCACTATTCCAATGATGTTCATTTTTAAAAACACATTTAATTCTTATGTTTAGTTCTATTTTTTACATCTAAAAGAAAAAAATTATACAGCCTTTTATGGGAAGGCATACCAATCAATACCCTTTATCATACCACATTGTACTAATCTATATTCAGAAACACATTTAAATTTCTCTAATTAGCTTTTTCACTGGGAGATGACTGGTTCTGTATCCCAAGATAAAGGGAGCATCTTTATAAAAAGTAAGAGAGAGAAAGAACATGAAATAACTTACTGAATTTCAAAGGAAGCATTTTGGAAAGCGAACTCATGTTTTTATATTCATTTATACGTGAGTACTATGGCAGACAAAATTTTTTCCCTTGTTGGTTAATATTTACTGCCTTTTCATTCTTAGTAGGATTTTTTTATCTTGTAATTTTTGAGAATATTATATTCCTATAAAATTTATAATTGATAGTCCCAGGGGGAAAAGTTCTCATGTAAACTCTAAGGGTGCAAAAAGTGTCTCCCCAAAATACATTTTCATAGCAAAAGATTAATTTCATGAGAAGGACTCTGAAAGATATGTGGGAGTATGTTTTGAAAAAAATATTCACATATAAATTTCTGTAATGGACTTTAACAGAAAGCCCTAATATCCTTATCTCTTTTAAGTGGAAAGGCTGAACTTAATCTGCATACCTTTGTCTACTATTTCATCCTCAGTAACCTCCCTAACTAGCCTCCCCTCTCTCTCCAAAGTCTTTCTGTCTTAGTGGCTCTGTTTAAAATTTTATCTGAAGTCATGTGGGTGAGTTACTCAGTCCTGATGTGTCTCTCCATGTACATATGAGGTATACATGTTATTATTTAACTTGATTTTGACTTTTCCCCCCTTTTTAATCTGTCTGCTTGTTGATTATTTGTCAGTTTAGAAGAACCCAGAGTGGAACAGGATGATTAAATTTGTTCCCCAAATATTTGTACTCCCCAACAAGCCTGTAAGTTACTGATGAAAATAAGTATAATCATATCACTATCTCAAGTAGAAAATGTATACAAAGCCACATAGATAAGAAGAAATGTATAATGACTTTCAATTTGCAAAAACATTTGTTGATCCCTTTCCCAAGCCACTCTGATGCATTTAAGTATAAGTCATTTCTTAATTGAATAACTTTTAAGAACATAATGGCATAGAATACACGAAAATTCATCAAAATATTATTAAATCAACAATAATGAAATAAAGAAAATAGGAAGAATCCTGGAAATGATTTAACTGCTGAAAAACTCTCATAAAAGATAATATAAAGACAAAGTAAAGAAGTTAATTGAACGTCAGAAATGTGACAAGATTCTTTCCCAACCTTGAAACTCGTGGGAACATGGAATGCCAGATTTGTGCCATATGTCACAGCTCCTGACAGTGTTATGTGTCTTTACCACAACACCATCTGTGCTGCTATACCTTAATAGTACAGTCTCTAGAAACGGAGAAAAATAATGAAATCTTGGGAACTTATTTTTTTCCCTTGAACTCATGCAGCTGATGATAGGTGCTTTACATTTTTTTTTAAAGATTTATTTATTTATACATACAAGCTGGGGTACAGGCCAGAGGCGGAGGGTGGTGAGAGGGTTCACCAGAGACAGAGTGGGGAGCAGCACAGGCAGATCGAGGAAATACACTGCTGATGGGAGCAGCAGGTGAGGCAGGAGAGACCTGCCGCACCATGTGGGATTCTCCCCGACTGGGCGTCGAACTCACATCGTGCTCTGCCAACAGCTCCACAGCGCAGCGCTGGAGCGCTACACTACCAGGGAGGCCCTGATAGGTGCTTTACTTTAATCTGAAAACTACTAGTTCAGTTTCAAATGACAACCTATCAGAATATTATTAACCTCTTTCTATTAACTACCTTACAAGTATAAAAATTATGATTGGTATTTTTTAAAAAATTAAGTTTTTAAAAAATTAAAATGCTTTTAAAATATATTTTTAAAATAATAAATTGATACTGTTGGGATCAGGGAAAATGCCCCGATCCCTCTGGGCTCTTCTCAGGATGGACAAGTAAGCAAAACAACATCAGAGGAATTAGCTAAGGGAAAAGTAATTTAATAACATACATATGGGGAATTAACATGGTTATGAGTTCTAAATTACAATGAGGCAGACCAGGGGTATCTATCCTGGGATATCAAAGAAGAGAGGAGAAGAGTTCACATGAGAGATGCTATACTTGAATAACTTTTAAGAATAACTTATAAAAACTTTGAAGTTACTAATCCTTTTACTCTAAGAGTAAAAATAGGAGTTTCTCAGATATGGAGGACATATACACTATTAGACCTAGACCCACACACTAAAAATACATCTTCTACTTCATGAAAGGGAAGCAGTGATTGCTTCTTCAGTTTGGAAAAACGATAAAGAGTAAAAAACTCTTCTATATCTAGGACTTTCTAACTGAAAATTATCTTCAGTCTTTAAGTAATGGCAATAGATATCCTGAGAATCACAGGGCCTGGATTGACCTCAGTTCTCTACACAAGATGTAATTTATTGGAAGAATCCTACTCTGGATCTTCTTAAGAAAAAAAAAAAAAAGCCTATTTGAAATGTTGGGGAAAAGGATCCCACAATATATAAATTATTGAAAACATGTTTGAAGTTTAAGCCTTCTCTATTTTTGTAATAACTCTTAGAAGTGTGACAACCAAAGATGTCTATATGATGGTAAAAAGAAAGTAAAATTAGGATTCCATTGATACTGGAATTATCATAGAATCAGTTATATGTGATTTATATGCATTACTTATTTACAATTCAGCATGAACTTAATCCTTGATTTTTAAAAATGGTACTACTTTTTATTGAGATGTTGCTAATTTATAACACTGTAAATGATTTAGGTGTGCAAATTCACCCCTCTTCAGATGTATGTCACCACATCACACCCAATATCAAAGCACTTGTAATCCTTCATCACATTCTATTGAGTCCCCTCCTCCTCCCTTTACTTCCCAATCCCATCTTCTCCCTTTGGAGGCCTCAATTAAAAATCAGATTTCTAGTGTTCATTTTGGTTTAGTTTTATATGTTCCCTTGTTTCCTTATATTCTACTTATGAATGAAATAATTCAGAATTTTCTTTCCCTTCTGACTTACTTTGCCTAGCATAATCCCTTCCAGGTCCATTTGTGTTCTTGCAAATGGCAGGATTTCATCCTTTTTTTTTAATTAATAATTAATATAGTTAAGATTCTTGTGTGTGTGTGTGTGTGTGTGTGTGTGTGTGTGTATCATATCTAATCCATTGATCTGTTGTTTGTCAATTATGTTGTTTCCAAAATGTGGCTATTTTCGATAAAGCTGTAATGCATATAGGAGTGCTTATATTCCTTCAAATTAATGTTTTTGCATTCTTTGGGTAGATACCTAGGAGTAGAACTCCTGGATTATAGGATAGATCTATTTCTAACATTTTGGGAAAACTTCATACTGTTTTCCACAGGGGCTGGGCCTGTCTACATTTCCACCAAGAATGCATGAGTATCTCTTTTTCTCCACACCCTCACCAACACTTACTGTTTCTCCTATTTTTGATATAGGCCATTTTTGTAGATTTGAGATTTTGTAAATTTGTGGTTTTGATGTTAATCTTCCTGATGATAAGTGATAATGAACATTTTTTCATCTGCCTGTTGGCCATCAGCTCTCCTATGCAGTTTTTGATTGGTTGTTTTCTTTTTGTTGAGTTGTATATATCTAAGTAGATATTGGAAATTTGTCCACAAGCAGGTGCAAGATGTGAAATATCTTCTCTTACTCCATAGTATCTCTTTCACTTTAATGATAGTTCTTTTGCTGTGCAAATCTTTTAGTTTGGTATCATCCCATCTGTTTATTTTTGCTTTTGTTTCCTTTGCTGTTATAGCTGAGTCCCCAAAGACATCATTGAAGCCAATGTCAAGTAGTGTTTTGCCTACGTTTTCTTTTACGCATTTTTGGATTCAGGTCTTACTTACAATTTCAAAATCCATTTTGAGTTAATTTTTGTATATGGTATGAGAAAGTAATCTTTCATTATTCTTTTGCAAGATTATCCAGTTTTCCAACATCACTTGTTGAGGAGACTTTCCTTTCTCCATTGTATACTCTTGACTCCTTTATCCTAGACTAACTCTCCGTAATGTGTGGGTTTACTTATTGGCTCTCAGTTTTGTGCCATTTATCTCAGTGTTTATTTTTATTCCAATACCATATGGTTGTTAGAACTATATAGCTTTGTAGTATAGTATGAAGTCTGGCAGTGTAATACTTACATTCTTAATTGTCAGGATTGCTTTGACTAATCTGGGCCATTTTTCCATATGGAATCTGTGATGACTTACCTAAGAGTTCAGTGAAAATTCTGAATTTTACCCTGAAATTTGGAAAGAACTTGATTCTAGTTTACAAAGCATCCAGTATTTCCCTTCTCTATCATTATGCCAAGTATCCTCTTCAAATATAATTTTAAAAATATGTAAGGATGTTGCCTTTCATCCTAACAATCTTAGACATTAGAAAAGTATCTCCTAAGAATAGAGATGAACAGTCCCCCTCCAGACAAATGCGTCGGAAGAAAGGAGGGAATCTAGGTGGATATGCACAGGAGTAGGGGGTAAGAAGGTAATGAGGGGAGAATGGACAGAAGGAGTACACTCACACAGAAAACCAGCAGCTTCTGGGTAAAGATCATGACTTACATATGTGTAGAGGCATAACTGATGAACTTGCTGAACAGATCATCTTGAAACATAATCAAAAGCATAAAGCTATTTTACTACTTTAATTGTGCATGAAAAACACTTTCATCCCTGACAAAAGAATTTCAGGTATTGACAAACAAGTAGGGAGCCATTTTTGCTCCAGCTGATAGAAACCAATTGCCAATGAAACTGTGAGCATCAGACTTCATCTAATCACCAGTACCTACTTCTCAGTATCATCACATGATTCATTGTATCTTATCAAAGTTGACTGTGAACCCCTGTCTCTTGTGCTCACTAGCCATTTCTCTCTTTTATTCCCTGAGTACAGAACTCAAATCACTTTCCTTTTATATGTCCTCTGTCAACCAATTCCTTTAGCTTCAAAGACACTGATTTTGTTTTTATCCAGATACCATTTTTATTCAGCAATCTGTGATATTTTTATGCCACAACCATACTGCTCTATTTCCTGAAATACAACTCTTTGCCACTTTTAATTTACTTTTTTTCTGAAAGATGATAAGTATCTGACATATGTAGCATCAAAGCACATATTCTCTTTAATAGAATCTGGAGATTTTGCAATAATCTGATGAAAATAAGTGATATTATCAATGCCCCAAAGAGACTGATTCACCCAAGGTTAACAGAGAAATTTAAAGCTGAAGTTAGGAATTCAGTCTAGTGTTTATGTCCTGCACTATGGACATGATGCTAGAAGAAATAACAGCTATCAGCAATTTATCAGCCTATGAATGCCTAACGATGTAGCAGGAATTTTATATGCAGTATTTCCTCCCTGGATAACAATTATAAAACTCGTAAGCGTTAATATACTGAATTTTTAGATGAGAAAACAGGCTGACTTGTAGAGAATTTCCTTGAGGTCACACAGATTGTGAGTGGAAGAGCTGACATTCTAAAAAAGGTTTCTGTGGCAAGAAACCTTCTTTGTAGAAACTCCAAGGGACAAATATCCAACAAGGGTATGGTTGGCAATGAACTAAAATTCCAGTACCAACATACCAAGATAACTATGTTAACATCCCATAAATTAATGAAAATAATAGTGGAAGGCAGAAAGTCAATAATAATCCTTCCAATCTAAAATAAAAACTCAATAATAATCTTTTAGATTTTTACATGAAAGATTTTGGCACAATTGCATAAAAGCTTCCTCAGAAACATTAAGATTCATTCTATTAAATTCATAATAGGATGCTATCCTCATGAAGTCATTCTATATGATGTACACATAGATCAGATGTAGTAAAAAACATTTCAGTGCCTCTTTTAAAGCTAAGAATCCATCCGTTAATAATAGTTTTGATTGAAGCTATTACATGCATATGTGTATATATGCATTTAAAGATTAAATGTGAGTTTTTATATTAGATACTTATTATGTATTAGCAAATGAACACACTTACAAGCATTGGTTTTTGTAGGCGAGCATTTTCTGAGCTAAGCACATTTCTGCTTAGTTAAATCTTTCCCTCCCTTTGACTGTGAATCCCACTGGCTCTTGCTAGAAAACAGTATTAGATTGAATGGGTATATGTGCTTGATGTAATTTCTATCCTTGTAAAAAGCAGCTATTGCACATCTGAAATTGCTACTTTTCCTCTCTAATATTACTGTCATTTTATGGTGTGCCATATAATTAAGTTTACTACAACACAGAGTGTATAGTAGAGTTTCCATTTCCTACCTTTGGCTTATTTTTACTTCATATGATAAATTAACAGGCTTCAAAATATAATTTTAAATTCCAGCTATTTTTAGTCAGTCTTTTGGTTGGAATTTTATTATTCTTTAATAGCTCATCTCATGGAGTAGGGTACCTACATGCTATGTTAATCCAGATATTACAATGTTGCTACTATTCTCTTTTTCTACTTTTAGAAGTTTTTTAAAATAAAGCAATTTAAACAAATATCATACAAAATTCCACTAGGACAAAAAATCATGAGAAAAAATGGTATTACTATCCCAGGCAAAAATTATAACCATCAGAGATTTCAATAATATTATGATTATGGAGAAGCTGAGATGAGTCTTTGCAGGGATATGATGAATAACACAAAGTTATTCTGCTTTAAAAAAATAGAATAAAGGAGAATGTATTTGAGGTAACATTACATTTTGCAGGCAGCGAAGCCATCATGCCTTGCTTTAACTCCTAGCTTTACTTATAAATGTCAATTTTTCTACATTTATTAACAATCTTTTATGACTGGATTTGTTTTTAGATGACCACCTTAACTTCTTTACCATTTATACACCTTTTGAAATATATTTTTCTCTCCTTCAATTAAAAGGTACACATGAACATTTGAAACACTGATGATAAAGGAAGTATTTGAAGGGTATTTTTAGATTTTGTACAATTTGGCCATAGTTATTCTATTTAGCTGTCCTATGCTTCCACTACTTTATTGCAGTCTCTTACAGTTCTCTCATGAAACCACCCCCCCAAATCCAGGGATAACTTTATATCATCTCCTGTTGCAGATGAAGAAACTCAAGTAATTCACCCAAGATCGAAGTCCAGATTGTGGTAGAATCTTAAAACTAACTTTATATTTACTTTCTGTATAAAAATAAAAAATTTCCTCACTTCTTTTAGTAATCACTGACAAGTATCAGGAATTCAACCATTGAATTAATTGATTAACATTGCCTGATAAACCTGGAGGGGATTGTGCTAAGCAAAATAAGTCAGAAGGAGAAAGACAGATACTGGGTGGTGTAAATTATGTATTGAATATAGAGAAACCAGGCAAAGAATCAGATTAAACTCAAATTCAAAAACTAACCCTTAAAAGCTGATTATTGAATTGAGACATTGGAAGGGGAAGGCTAAGTAGCAGAAGCAAGCACCAAGTGGGGGGGAGTACAAAGGACCACCATGTTGGACTATGGGCGCTTCGGTGGTGGGAGAGCTATTATAGTATACTGACCTTTGGATTCTCATCTCTATGTAGATTCCTTGTACATATATAGCATTCCTTCTTCTACTTATCTGTCTGATGTTAACTATCAGAGGGGTAGAAACATTTCCCCCCTCACCAACAGTTTTCACTTGCTCTGGACTAAAACGGATTCTTTAGAATGTAGCACCAGTTTGTGCTACTGCTTTAATGTTACATGGCATTGCGGGGACTTGGGGGGGAAGAAGCAAAAATCTACCATCTCAAAAGTTTGATTTCATGGGAGGGACTATAAAAGCTGTGTGGAAGCTGTTTTTGTGAAAGACATCTGCAGGGAAACATCTCTTTTAATGTCACAACATAGTGTTTTTCTCTGTCTCACAAGATAAGCACAACTATTTTCTTTTTTTTCCTTCTAGGCTTCTTTTGTTTTTGTTTTTGTTTTTTTATACTCCAAGGGTAAAGAGCTTCACTACAAAGATAGCATCCGATGATGGCAAAGGCAAGCTGGTGTCAACCAGAATACAAGGATGGACATGCTGACCCTTGCCCTCTTTCTCCTTCTGCTCCTTCGTAATCCTAGAGAAATACCCCTAGATTCTTCCAAAGAGCAGGACAGTAATCTTCTAGACCTAGTCTGCTGCCCTCTCTTCACCTTGTTGACAAATAAAACTACTTTCTTTCTTCTGAAACTCTGTTTTCTTTAACTGGCCAAGGGAATGAGAATGGTGAGCACTGGCTTTCTGGTTTCACTTTTACTGCAGTGAGAAGACCTAATCTCTTTATCTATTTTCAGAGGAGAAGGCAGAACTTACCTTTCTTTCAATTGTGAGAATAAACCACATTTTCTTAATTCAGGCCTCTATCAGTGGGCATGTCGGTTGTTTGTAAGCACTAACTTTTGTAAATAATGCTGCAATGGTAAACTCCCTAACTGGCCTTCCCTTTTCTTTCTCTCCAATCTTCTTTGCCTTGGCTAAGCTATTTAAGGTGACTTCTGAAGTCATGTGGTCAGTTACTCAGTTTTACTGCCTCTATCCCATGTGTACAGGAGGTTTACATATTATTATTAAACTTCTTTTTAATTTTTTCCTCTATATCAGTCTCTCTAATGCTTGTTTATTTAAAGCCTAGAAGAATCCATACAAGTACAAGATGATTTCATTAGCACCAAATACAACTCCACCATAAAATGAATTTCAAGGTTGCCTAAGCTCTCTGAACATGACTCATTTTTCTGGTACAGATCCAGAGATATCCAGACTGATGGAATCTACTCCTTAGGAACAATGAAGTAGGCATTTTTCTATTGTCTGTCAGAGGTCTAACAATTGCTATTATCATTTCTCCCCTTCTGTTGAATAAGTCACTTCTACCTGAGCACAAATTATAACTCAGCACAAAGCCCCTTTGGAATTTGTTTTCACATTCTAGAAAAATATTTTCTATCCCAAAATATATTTCTTTGATATAAGCTTTGTTTCATAGGAGCATCTCTCTTTATCATCGTGTCTACAGTCCTCCAAACTATCCTTGACTTCATCACTCACTAATGATTTTTATGCACTCAGCAATTATTTTTACTTCTCATAATGCATTTATATTTCATTTATGATAGTTCATTTTTATTATCTATTTTTTAGTGTACCTATCATATCCTAAACACATTAGTCTATGAACATAATAGTTTATTAGTTATTTTAGCTACTCATTAAAATTTCTAGGAGCAAAGTATCAATTTCAATTCATAGATTTATAGTCCCTAGAATAATTAGTACTTTCTTCTGCACGGACTCAAAAAAAGTGTTTTATGGGAATTTTTGTATGCCTTCAAGAAATGGAATATTCAGCATTAAGGAAGAAGCTATGTTATTGATTTGTCTCCAAATAGAAATTTACTGAGCAACTACTGCATCTCAACATTGATGCTGAGTGAAACGTATAGACAAATGCACTTTCTGGACTTAGATAACATGTAGAAGTTGCTTTCAAGTCATTTAGGAAGTCTATCACCAGGTAAATATCACACTACCCATGTAAATTTATAAATGTAACTCAAACTTAAAGTGCTTATACTTACCCCAGCATATTACAGGGAAAAAGGCTCTTCATATTTAATCATTCTCCATGTGACTTTCTATAAATATTATCTCACATTCACTGAGGACCTGTTATTTTCCAAGTAACATGCTATATTCTTTAATAAATTATCTCATTCAATAACAACATAATTATTGGATGATTATAATAGCACTTTGTGGTAAAATTACAGTAACATCTGTTCTATAATTTAGTTAGAACTAAAATTTAGTTAGAAGCAAAATCTACCTAAAGCATAGTTAAATCCTCCGTTAAGAAGAAATGTATTCACTTTAACTGATTTCTTTAGAGATTAACTGCAAAAAGTGTTGGAGAAAATGTAGTAAATGGCTTTTATTGCTTATTTGTCTTGCAAATTTTCAAGTGGTGAAATCTTTCTGGTTGGGATTTTAACCTCTTTTTTGACTTCTGTAGACAGTTGCTACAGTCAAAAAGCACCTAATATAAAAAGGTGAATTGAAACTAGTGTCAGGAGCTTCTCAGAAAAAAAGTTAAGTTAGAGGAACAATGTGAAAATATATCTACTTGGGATTCAAAAATGTCAAATATTATCTGGCCCCCATAAACTTTGTGCTAAGAGATAAAATTAAGCATTAGACTTCTAATCTTCATGCAATGTTTGTAGAAATATAAATTGCTAATGCCACTATAGAAAACAGTATGGAGGTTCTTCAAAAAATTAAAAATAGAGCTACCATATATTCCAGTAAGCTCACTTCTGGTTATTTACCTGAACATGAAAACAGTAATTCAAAAAGATATATTTTCCTACATGTTCATTGCAGCACTATTTACAATAATCAAGATACGGAAACAACTGAAGTGCCCAAAGGCAGATGAATGGATACATAAGATGTGGTCTATTGATACACATGTTATAGAATATTACTTGGTCATAAAAAATATAAAATCTTAGCATCTGAGACAGCATGAAGGGACTTTGAGGTACTAACCAGTGAAATGAAGCAGAAAGAGAAAAAAAAAATACTGTATGATTTAACTCACTTTGGCGATATTAAGATAAAGCAAATAGCAAATGAACAAACCAGACAAGAACAAACCCTTAACCTTTGACTTTAGAATGGTGATCATGAGAATGAAAGACAGTGGGTGGGGGTTACTGGTAGAGGGTGATGATTGGTTGCTGTTGGATGACTAGACATTTGTTGATGGAGGTGGTGTGATATATATAGGTGCTGACGTGAGAGAAACTGTGCAGCTGAAGCCTGTAAGTGTTGTAAACTCTTGCTACCTCAGAAAAGCAAAGTAATTAGTGGCCTCCCTGCTGACCTAGGAGTTAAGACTCAGCCCTATC
>PVIJ01010298.1:0-61060 GCA_004024925.1 Scalopus aquaticus
CCGCTGAGTGTCTCTCTCCCACCCGGCCTCCCTGTAGTCCTGTTATAAGTGAAACCATTCGATATTTTTCTTTTTCTTTCTGGCTTATTTCACTGAGTATGATTCCCTCTAATTCCATCCATGTCGCTGCAAATGTTCGACCATTTAAAAGGCAAAAACTTTAAAAGCAGTAATAATAAAGTAGACAACTTCTAATTTAGAGAGTTACAAAGACTCAGTGTTTGTTTTTACCCTGTTTTGCTAGCATGGAGGGATCAATTGTTCGTCTTCCTGAAGTGATTGCCCTTAAGAAGAAGTACAAAGCCTACTTGTATCTAGATGAAGCTCACAGCATTGGGGCTTTGGGCCCTACAGGTCGAGGTGTGGTGGAATATTTTGGCCTGGATCCTGAGGATGTGGACGTTATGATGGGCACATTCACCAAGAGCTTTGGTGCTTCTGGAGGGTACATTGGAGGCAAGAAGGTAAATGGACCATGAGAATTGGTTGGCTAAAGGTAAAGGGGCCGGATACTGGACTTAGTAATTCATATTTAGCAAAGAGCGTTCTGAACCAGAAGGTGGCGTAGCTCATAGCGCCAGTGGACTTCACACTTCAGCTGCCTGGTGAGCAACAGATGAACTAAAAGCTGGTTCTGTTCATTGTTTGTTGTTTTCTTACTTGAGCGTCTTTCTAAACTACACATTAGTCTGAGATCCAGAATACCCTCTTACATGAAAGAACACACAGTGACACTGCCTGTTTGCCACAGTCTTCTATCGAGTGTGGGTTGTGCTCACAATTTCAAAATTAGTGGTGGTGTCATGGGAGCCAGTCAGAATAGACCAGTTTCCCTGCCCTAACTGAAAAGCCTCTTGGGTGAGTGTAGAGACAGGAAAAGATTGTTTTGCTGACTCTGGCATACCACAGGCATTGTATTTTTCAATTTATAGATTTTGTAATGAATTCTAAGGCATTTTGGGAACTGATATGGTATGGTGGAGATGGTTGTTCTGTAGGGACAGGCCTAGATTTAAGTATTTCTCTTTTGCAAGATCTTGAGCAAAGCATGTAACCTATTTCCTTACCTCTGAAACAGAAGTAAATATGCCTAGTTTGTAAGATTGTAATAGAGTTTAAAAAATAATGTCTGGGCTACAATGTAGACTAACCTTGAAAACATTAAGTTTAAGAAGTCAGTCAATAAAAAGATCACATTTTGTATGTCTTTTATGTGATATATCCAGGATCAAATCAAAGAGACAGAAAGGGGGCTAGAGCCTCCCTGGTGGTGCAGGGGATAAGTCTCAGCACTATGAAGCTATCCACAACCACTGCAGCACGAGTTCCATCCCCAGCCAGGGAGCTTCCCACATGGCACAGCAGACCTCTCCTATCTCACCCACTGCCCCCCTCAGCAGTGTACTTCAGGAGATCTGCCTGTTCTGCTCCCCACTCTGTCTCTGGTGAATGCTCTCACCATCCTACACCTCTGGCCTACACCCCAGCTTGTATGTGTTAATAAATGTTTAAAAAAAGACGGGGGAGCTAGTGGGAAGGGGGTAGGAAAGTGACTACTAATGCTTGTGAGATTTCTTTTGGGGGTAATGAAAATGTCCTAAAATTAGATAGTGATGAAAGCTGCATAGCTCTGTGAGTATACAAAAAAAAAAAGTGAATTGTATTCTTTTAAAAACAAAGAATATGATGGTTTGTGAATACCAAACCATCAATATACATGTTACTTATAAAGACTCCACAACACTGGGGGGGGAAATAGAGTGTGTGTGTGCATGCTCTTGCACACACACGTGCACATGTGTGTAGTATACATATGTGGCACATCATAGGCACTCATAAAATGTCCTTAATTTCTCAAATTACTGTGTGTGTGTAGTATACATATGTGGCACATCATAGGTACTCATAAAATGTCCTTAATTTCTCAAATTTCTCTGTGTGTGTGTATTATACATATGTGGCACATCATAGGTTCTCATAAAATATCCTTAATTTCTCAAATTTTTGTTAATAGAATCAATTTGAAAGTTCATTGATGTTTGGTAAGATTTGTTGTTGAACCAAAGAATAGAAAACCAATATTCTGGGAAGTCATTTACATACAGTATTTGTATGTTTTTGTGGTTTCTATATAATTTCTGAATTTTGCTTTATGGCTGCATTTTGTATTTCCTCATTTAGTTCTGGCACATAGCATAAGAGGCTTCAGATGACAGGGATATACAACTGATTGTAACTGGCACATGAGATTTTTCTTTATTCAATGAGATGACTTTAGTGTTCTCATAAAAGACCCAATGAATTTTTCTTTTTTTTAAACATTATCCTTTATTTTTTATTTATTTATTTAGTTATTTAATTATTTATTTATTTAATTGTTATTTATATCATTTACATTTTGTATACCTCTAGGGTAGCCCACCACCAGTGCACCCATGATCCATCTCCGTGGTCCCTTGTGTTCTTTCTTACTCTGTTTTGTGCCTTTACCCTCCCTCTCCCCGGCCCCCCCCCCCCCCCCCCCCCCCCCCCCCCCCCGCCCCGGCTGAGTGTCTCTCTCCTATTTGGTTTCCTTATAGTCCTGTTATAAGTGAAACCATTCGATATTTTTCTCTTTCTTTCTGGCTTATTTCGCTGAGTATGATCCCCTCTAATTCCATCCATGTCGCTGCAAATTGCATGTGTTTATCTTCTTTCCATGCTGAATAGTATTCCATTGTGTATATGTACCACATCTTCTTGATCCAATCATCTATTTTAGGACATCTGGGTTGCTTCCATACCTTTGCTATTGTGAACAGTGCCCGAATGAACATACGGGTGCATGTATCCTTTTGGATTAGTGTTTTTGTATCCTTTGGGTAGATTCCCAAAAGTGGTATTGCTGGGTCGTATGTAAGTTCCATTTTTAGCTGTTTGAGGAACCGCCATACACCTTTCCATAGTGGTTGGACCAGTTCGCATTCCTCCCAGCAGTGTAGAAGAGTTCCTTTTCTCCACATCCTTTCCAGCATTTGTTGTTGCCTGTATTTTTTTTTTAAAGATTTATTTATTTATACATACAAGCTGGGGTACAGGTCAGAGTTTGGGGTGGCGAGAGGGTTCACCAGAGACAGAGCGGGAAGCAGAACAGGCAGATCAGAAATACACTGCTGAGGGGAGCAGCGGGCGAGGCAGGAGAGGTCCGCTGCACCATGTGGGACTCTCCCTGGCTGGGCGTCGAACCCGCATCGCGCGCTGCCTATAGCTCCACAGCTAAGCGCTCAACCGCTGCGCCACTAGGGAGGCCCTGTTGCCTGTATTTTTAATGTGTGCCATCCTCACAGGTGTGAGGTGGTATCTCATTGTGGTTTTGATTTGCATTTCCTTGATTATAAGTGATGTTGAACATTTTTTCATGTACCTGTTGGCCATTTGCTTTTCTTCTTTGGAGAAGTGCCTTTTTAGCTCTGCTGCCCATTTTTTGACTGGATTATTGTCTTTGTTTAAAAGACTCAATGAATTTCTGCCACTTTTATATTATTTTATAAATCTCTCTATATCTGAAAGATATTTAATGCCTTTAAGTTGATGTTAGAGAAAAAACTGTCATTCAGGAGTACAGGGGTAGGTGTTAAAGGCATAGGGTAAGATGCAGGTGACATTTTCTGTAATACTTAGAAGTAAATTGTTATGTCTATAAAGCGATCTAAACACTTGTTTAATTCAGCCTTGTAGAGTTTTTTATAACATTAAATGACGTGTTCCCCAAATTTAGAGAGCATCTGTATTTTTTTTTTTAAGATTTATTTTATTTAGTTTTGCATGCAAGAACTAGGGTCTAGGCCAGAGGTGTTGGAGGTGAAAGAATTCAGCAGTGACGGAGTGGGGAACAGAACAGATGTACTAAAATACACTGCTGAGGGGAGCAGCGGGCAAGACAGGAGAGGTCTGCTATGCTGTGTGGATTAGTTCCCTGGTCAGGGATTGGACTCATGCCTCAGTGGCTGGTGACAGGTTGATAGCACTGAGACTTGACCCCTGCACCACCAGGGAGGCCCCTAGAGGGCATTTTTAAAGTCTGCTTTTCTTTCTTACATGTTGTGAGAAACCTGTCACCATGTTCCTTACTGATTGTCGCTGACAGTACGCTGTAACAGTGTTGGTTGACCTTATATCTCAGATTAGTGACCCTGTTCCAGTGCTTTCTAGGTGAAAGTCTACTTTCACCTAGAAGGAAGGCCGTGAAGTTGCCAGTAAATTCGAGCATTGCCTCTAATGTCTCACTTCCTTGAACTTCCCAGGAACTGATAGACTATCTGCGGACACATTCTCACAGCGCGGTGTATGCCACGTCACTGTCACCACCTGTTGTGGAGCAGATTGTCACCTCTATGAAGTGTATCATGGGGCAGGATGGTACCACCCTGGGTGAGTCTTTCTTTTTTTGGAAAATTTCCTGAGTTCAGTAAGTGCTTATCCGCCAACATGCTCTTTTTGTTAGCTTTTTTTCTTAAAATGAGGAGTCAGGTGTACTAATGGCAGAGCTCGCAGTGTGTGTAAGGCCTTGGGTTCTGTGGACATCTTCAGTGTGTTTGGTACATGCCATGAAAGCCAGTGTTTACAAATGGTGAGGCTTTACTCATACTCTCCTGCTCTCCTCATTAGTTTAAGGTGATAAGCCTGCAGAGTCTTTCTTGAATTGTGCGGTATTATGTGAAGATACAGTTCCCTCTCTAGTGATAAGTGATTCTCTTCATATTTAAAAGCTACTGTTTCCTTGAATCGGTGTTCTTGACTTACTGCCTTTTAAAAGAATTTCTAACTTAATATACAGTAGATAATAAAAGCCATCCTGAATCTGTTTATTCTGTTTTTGATGTGATATATAATCCAAACTAGACATCTTGACTGAAACATACTAAAATGAGGAATGAAGTGTGGACTTTCTGATGATATTTGACTTTCATTCTGCATCACTAGAGGGCACTGTTGACTGCAGGAAAGTTGTAATCAAAGGCAAACAGGTTTTTTGTTTTGGTCTGGGTTGTTTTTTTTTTTTTCCCCACTTTAAAAAGTATTTCCATTATGATTATGAGGTGGCCATTAATTTTACTTTTCTTTTAATGCTTCTAAAATCACTTTTGCTCTTTTTTTTTAATATTTATTTATACATACAAGCTGGGGTACAGGCCAGAGGCATGGGGCAGCGAGAGGATTCACCAGAGACAGAGTGGGGAGCAGAACAGGCAGATCAGAAATACACTGCTGAGGGGAGCAGCGGGTGAGGCAGGAGAGGTCTGCCGCACCTTGTGGGATTCTCTCCCCGGCCGGGCGTTGAACTCGCATCGCGCACTGCCGACAGCTCCGCAGCGCAGCACTCAGCCACTGCTCCACCAGGGAGGCCACTTTTGCTCTTTCAAAAGGTTTCACATTATCAGCCTTCAGTTCCCCACTCGATAGTTACATAAAATACATTTATTTTGTAAGTTGGGGGAAGTTGCTGTTTTGGGTAAGCCAGGATCATTTTATTTTTCCTGTTTTTTAATGCTATAATATAAACTCTGCTACCTGAAAATTCACATTCTAACATACCTTTAGGAACAGACTAGAATCTAAATGTGAGGACTGTCTGTATTTTTTGTTTTTAAATCTTAACTTCAATTGGTCGTTACTGTGATCATCTTTCTGCAGTTTTTTGTTTGCTTTATCCCTGATCAGTGTGAGGTCCTTGTTCATTCGTGTTTGCTGTTTTATCTAATAGTTTATATATATTCCAGCTACTCAAGCTTCTTCATTCATTTTCCTGTTTATGGACATTTAGTGTCTTAGCTCTTTTTAGCTGTTACATAGTACTGTAGCAGCAGTCTTTGTACATAGCTCCTTTGCATATGTGTAAGGTTTTTTTAGGAAAATATACCTTGCAGTGATATTGGTGAACATTTTTAGAGGTTGCCAAATTATTTCAAAATTGCTTATACTACTTTACTCTCTCCCATTACGAGTATGAAAGTTATAGTTTCCCATTTCCTTGCCTCCAAGTATTAAAAGTTACCGTCAATCCCTTTTATCTCTAGCAATGTGGTGTTTGTGAAACAGTATCTTATTATGGCTTTTATTTTCATTTTCTTGATTATTAATCAGATTAGCTGTTTGTATGGATTTGTTTTTAGGATTTCCTTATTTTTTTTTTAAAGATTTATTTATGCATACAAGCTGGGATACAGGCCAGAGGCGTGGGGCGGCAAGAAGGTTCACCAGAGACAGAGTGGGGAGCAGAACAGGCAGATCCACGGAAATACACTGCTGAGGGGAGCAGTGGGCGAGGCAGCAGAGGTCTGCCACACCATGTGGGAATCTCCCCGGCTGGGCGTCCAACTCGCTTTGCCACTGCCAACAGCTCCACAGCACAGCACTTAACCCCTGCGCCACCAGGGAGGTCCAGATTTCCTTATTTTTGATAATAATTCCTTAACATTATTTTCTCTGAAACAGAGAAATGGTTATTTTAATTTTGTTTATGATATTTTATTTTATTAAAACTTTCCTTTTTAACATAAATTTATCAGTCTTTTATGCCTTAAATCTTTTCTTCACTTAGTGTTAAATATATCTCCTGTAAGTGTTTCATATTTTCTTCCACTTCATCTTACATGAGCTAATTTTTGATATTTGTCTTTTTGCACGGTTATATTTATATGTGTGTATATTATCTACTGTAGGGGAATTACTCTTTTCAGTTCCATCTTAAATTACCTAGGCTCTGTAGACCCATACATTTAAAGACTGCACCTTTTAGTTAATTCTTATATTTTGAATAAATTTGTTGGGAAAAATCAGATTTGTGTAGTAGCTGCACGGGTATTTCACTATCTTTCATTGAACTTCAGTAGGTCTGTGAATTGGGAATATGGGCAGTAAGTGATAACCACATAAGAACACAAGATACTGAAATAGCATGATGACGTTGTAGATTGAAGTCTTTGCTACTTTTTTTTTTTAAAGACTTATTTATTTATGCATACAAGCTGGGGTACAGGCCAGAGGCGTGGGGCGGCGAGAGGGTTCACCAGAGACAGAGTGGGGAGTAGAACAGGCAGATCAGAAATACACTGCTGAGGGGAGCAGCGGGCGAGGCAGGAGAGGTCTGCCGCACCATGTGGGATTCTCCCTGGCCGGGCGTCGAACTTGCATCGCGCGCTGCCGACAGCTCCACAGCGCAGCGCTCAACTGCTGCGCCACCAGGGAGGCCCTGAAATCTTTGCTACTTTGTGGTAATTTCTCACATATAATTTCTAAGAATGAAGGAAAAAAAGACCATGAAATGGAGCTTCTTGGTTAGAAATTTTAGGAAATATTAGAAATAAGAAGCTGGTTTCTTTCCTACCCTCCACTTTAATTTTCTCATTGTTGTTACCTGACATGCAAATATTTAGCATTATTTAAATCCATTTTGACATAACATTTTTTCCTTTTTGTTTACTTGAACTTTTTTTTTTATTTCTCTGTTGTTTGAGCTTATTTTAACATAAACAGTCCTTCCTCTGGGGTCTCTTCAGCAATCTTTCTCATACCAAACAAAATGTTAAAACAGAGTAATTCCATTGCAGATGAGACTAAAGGCACTAATTTCATTTCCATTTCCTCCTGCCCCATATCTGTTTCAGGTAATTCAGAGAATTAATTATAGGACTAGAGGCTCTAAATAAGCTACAATTAGCATGGCAGTTTTTGGTTTTGGTTTTATACTTACTCACTTGCACTACCATATATGTCGCAATCTGATTAGCACACATGCTACCGCATTTGGGTCTGCCGTTCACTTTTCTGAAGATGCTGTGTTTGAAAGTTGTGTTTTTGTTTCAAGGTCATAAATTTTTATATCTCTTCTGTCAGCGACTTTACTGGAGTTTTTAGCATTTTATACATGGTCATGAATTTGAAACTTTTACTCAAAATTTCATTTGTGAGACTGTTTTAGGAACTTATGGAGTTCATCCATTACCTCTGCTAAAGAACTGCTTATTTTCTTCTTGATCCAGTTTGGACCCTTGTTGATTTGCAGTGCTGGTCTCTTGTTGCCATATGAAGATCATCTTTCCTTTGTCTTTTGTGTTTCATTTTTTGAAACTTACCAAAGGAAATGGAAAATGTGGGGGGAAATTTGAATATTCTAATCTTGCTGGATGTTCTTGCTTTTCCCTACTGGCTTTAAGGGTCTGGAAGTAAGGGAAGAAAGTGAAACATGAAAAAAAATCACAATGATTTTAACACTTTGTGGTCCACTCACGTATCAGTACGTGTTTTTGTCACCAGTATCAGGTGGCTGCTCAATATTAATACATGTTCATCTAGTCTCCGGTTTTTCACGCCACGGTGGATTTATTTGGAACTATTAGGAGCTATTTCTTTGATCATACTCAGTTTAGAAGCTTTACACATTGTTTTGGTGAAAGTGTAAGGTATTTTATGAGAGATACTACAGTTTTTTTAATATCCGGTAGTTCAGGAGTTGTGTGTGTTTTATTGAATGCTTATAACATTCATGCGGTGGCACAGAAAATGGCTGGCCCCAAGGGCTGGTAAATTTATTTTTTTATTTTTTATTTTTTTAAAAGATTTTATTTATTTATGCATACAAGCTGGGGTACAGGCCAGAGGCGTGGGATGGCGAGAGGGTTCGCCAGAGACAGAGTGGGGAGCAGCACAGGTAGATCGAAGGAAATACACTGCTGAGGGGAGCAGCGAGCAAGGCAGGAGAGGTCTGCAGGTCTGCCGCACCACGTGGGAATCTCCCTGGCCGGGTGTCGCTGTTGCCAACAGCTCCACAGCGCAGTGCTTAACAGCTGCGCCACCAGAGAGGCCCAGGGCTGGTAAATTTAAAGGGCACCGGCACACAAAGTGTTAAGTGTTTGTTCCTAAATTCCTTGACATTGAGCTATACTCATAGGGCAGAATTAATATCTCCAAGTATAATATTTTTTAATGTAAAACAGTCACAAGCTTATAAAGTAGGAATTACAAAGAACTTTTTATTTCTGAACCATTTGAAATTAAGTTGCTGATCTGAAACCCCATTGTTCCAAATGCTTTAGTTTTGCTATAAGAACAGTTTCTTTCATAAGCACAGTATAATTGTCCAGAGCAAGAAATAATGTTATAAATGTCCAGAGCAATTAAATAATGTTAACACATTATTTAATTTACTGACATAAACATAATAATTATTTCTGTAATGTTATATCTGTCATAACTAATAGTGACACATTATTACTATCGATTATTCCTCAGATGGCATCAGGTTTGCCAGTGTCCCCGAAATGGGGATGTCATCCAGAATTACTTGTTGCATTTAGCTGCTGAATCTCTTTAGTCTTCTGTAGTCACAGTTTCTCAGCCTTCCCTTGACTTACTTGATGTTAGTACTTTCAAGGATTGTGGTTTAGTTATTTTATAGAGTATTCCTCAATTTGGATTCATTTAGTGTTTCTGCATGACTAGAATTCAGGATCTGTGTGTTTAACAGGAACATCTTGGAAGTTAGGCTGCATTTTCCTCATTGCCTCTTTTCTCAACTAAATAATCTTAGTCAACTTCCCACCTATCTAAGTCAAATTTAGTTGGCTACCTCTCACTTCTGCTTTTTCCCGCTGCCTTAGTATTATTTCAGGCCTTGATTACCTATTGCTTAAGCCACTACACCAACCTCTGATTGCCCTTTTCTTGCCCCAGTCTTTCCTGCACAGAACCACTTATTAATCTTCCTAAAATACAGCTGTTTGTTATTATCTGTTTCAAAGAGGCCGAAATGTAAAATAACAATCTTTAGTACTCGTTGCTTATGGAATAATGTTCAAATGCTTTACTTGATATCCAAGGTATAGCTTGATCTTAGCTTGACCCATCCTTTATCAATAGATTTTATATGTTAAATATTAAAATTGGTGTCCAGTCCCAAAAATCCTAAACATATAAGTCATAACTCTCCGTTATAATTTTGCTATCTTGAGTATTTTACTTGACTTTTATTTTATTTCTTCATAACTAACCATGTAGTTACACCATAATTCTAATAAATATATGTCTATTATTGTCATATTCAGCATGTATATTAGTTTTTGGTTTTGTCACAAATGAATTTAGGTTTTAGTCCCAGTGTCTTATTAGTATCCACACTTTATATTTCCCCTTAGCACAAATTTTTGGTACTATAGGATGAAATGTAATAAAATATAGAATTATGTTGTTCCAGAGAAAAGGAGACTTTTGTAGCAAAATGGATGAACTTTCATGTAGAAACGGATGAATAGTGAATAGGCAATATTATTGGGTAGTAATTCCAGGAGCTTGTGGATCAGATCTATTGATTGCTTAGGGGTTTCACCGTATAATGGGTGAAAGTATAAATTTTACCAAAGCTAAATGGGTGATAGCTGACTAAACCTTGAGTATAATTTTTCTACTTATGTGTCATCTCCCTTATTAAAGATTCTTTGATAGCTGGGACCCAGCCTTACTCTATCTTTGCATCTTGTATAGACCTTTGAATCAATAATTGTTTTACTTGATTATTCCCAGAATTATTACCTCTTTTCCCCCAAATAGAATTTAAAAATCACGTAGTTTTATTTGTCTTGCCCTCTTTTTGTGTGTGTCCGGAATCATATTTGGCACATAGAAAGCACACAGCAAATACTTGATGAATTATTAAAATGAATAATCCTTTAGTGATGAGAAGCAGTATAAGACTTACTGTATTCTACTTAGTCCATTCTTTGTATTTTTAAAATCTAAATTAAGAAATCTATATACCTAAAGAGGGTAAGATCTATCATTCACTCATGTACTATTGTTCTTGAACCCTCATGTATGCTGACTGACGTTCTCAGAATTATTAAACTTAGGGGGAAATATATAATAGGTTTAAGTTTAATTGAATTATTTATATATATATGTATTATATGTGTATATATATCTATAGAAATGCAGTGTTTGATTTGATGCTCTTAGTGATTTTCTCTTCATGGGATAAGTTTTCATACTTTAGTGATGGAACTGGTTTGACCTTCACTGTCAATATCCAGGCCACTTTGTTACCAGAAACAATCATTTATTTGTAAACTAGCTTCCAGAACCTGAGAAGCATTTGCCCATGGTAACTGGCAGGTGTTGTATCTCATTAATGATACAGAAATGGAGACAAGGATTCCTTGGTACAACATCAGTAATCAAAAATCAAAAGAGAACCTGAACTTACTTATAAATAGGATTTACAGATAACTATACATGCTTGTTATTAAAAATCTCAGTTGGATTTAGGGGCTGTTAACACTGTTCTGTTTCAAGTAAAGATAAAACCTATGTCAGATAGTACAGTTTGTGGCTATTATTCTCTCTCCAACTATGGATTTAGCATGGTTTTTCTCCCCCCCACCCCAACCAGAATTACTGAATCTAACATAGTTGTTTCCTAGTGATGATTCTATGAGCTATGAAACGTTATACATCTCTTTTTGGTTGGAGTACTTATAAGATGAAATTAAATACTAAAATATGACCGGTTTTTGAGCAATTGTTAATAGTCAAAAAAGAGAAAACACCTAGCCTTGACCCTTGTAAAATTTTCTTTTAATATAAGTGTAGTGAGAAAATCCTAATATTATAGGTGTTTAGGGTCAGCTATAGGTAAAGTATGGAAGGTTTAGGTATGGTTGTAAACCAGATGTACATATTAAGAATGTCGACAATGTAAAAGTAGCTGTGACAGAGGCAGGGGGTAAAGGACAGTGAGGGACATGCAAGTGAATTTTTATTATCACACTCTGAGAATCAGTAGGTACTCTCTTAAATTGACAAATCAGCATATTTGAATTTTTTTTTGAAGTCTTTAAATTTATGAAGTTAACCAGTCACTGGAAGGATTACAGATAGTAATACTGTTACAGGGCAGGGAGATGGGCATCCCAGGACCCCCAAACCTGCCCATTCTAAATAGGTTCTGCCATCCGCTACATCATAACAAAACATATAAGACCTTTAGTGAAAAGAAACTTTAATATAATTAGTGTATAGTACAGAAAAGACAGAATATATTTTCTAAACTAAGCACCCAAAATTACCCATCACCTTGTGGGCAAAAGTCCACCCAAATGGAATTGGCCCAAAGCAAGTCCCGAAAACCTGCCACAAGTCTAAAGCACCTTTCGGCAGGGACCCATAGAAAAGGGTCAGAAACAGCCAGACAATTTTGGGAGGAAAAGAACAAAATCAAAATCAAGATTAACGTTGCCATTGTCACCTCCCCATGGGTCTCGCACCCACATCTGTTTTATACAGTCCAGGCCAGTACAGCTTCTTCACATGTCTCTCTGCTCCTTGTGCCTCCTCTGGCCTCCATCCTGCTTTCTTCCTTCTTCCTTTTTTTTTTTTTTTCCTCTCTCTCCTTTTCCAGGTTCTTATCTCTCCTGCTCAGCTCCACGCGCCCTTGGGTAGGGCAGGGAACCTGGGACACTCCCCTTTCCTGAGGACCACCCTGTTACAATACCACAAAAATTGGTGGTGCCCAGTGGAGGAGACACGAATGCCTCATCTCAACACTCCCCAAGAGTTAAAGCAGCTAGAGGCAGAGGTGCAAGGATGTTATTCAGCAGTGCAGTGCTAGTTTCCAAAAAGCTAGAAACAGCCTGGAGCTGCTTCCTGGGAGTAGGAATAGGGGTGGCTGGGCGATAGGGGAAGACTTCTGTTTTTTATTGAATAATAATCTGTACTACTAGAATTTTGTTTTACCGTGTGGAAGTTGTTTTATCAGCAAAACTTTTTATTGTTATTAGGTTCCAGAGTACATGAAAAGAAATTCTGCCTAAAATAAGATAAAAAGTAAGGCATAAACATAAATGAATGGTATGTAGGTGATTAGTAATAAATGTTCCCATATTTTGGTGGGAAGACATGTTGCTCATGTAAATGTGGAGCCTTCAGAAAAGCCGCAGCGTGATGGAAAGTTGGAATCCATTCCTGCCCTACTTTGTAGGTGCTCCCTTCTCCTTCCTCCCAACCTTTTCCACATTTGCCCTCCAATCCTCATCCTTTTCCCAGAGAGAGACGTGTGCTTAGATTTTGAGGAATAGATAATGAAAGGCATCTGACATAGGAGCCACGTAAGGGGTGGGAATTGTGCTGCCAGTGTGTGCCTGTACTTTACATGGCAATATTGAGTTAGAAAAGGCTGGTGATTAGAAAAAAAGAGGGCTAGAAAATTCTGACAAATTCCACCAGATGTTTGCAATTCTAGCTTGTGCTTCACACATCTCTAATCCATATCCTGTAATGGAAAGTTAGCCATAAGACCTATTTAAGAATCAAGGCAAAATGTATGACCAAATCAAGTACATTTTGTTTTTCAGCCTTCTAGAGCTGGGCTTTGATGTATTTCCTTTCTGGCCAGAGATGTAGTTAATAACATGCATAGCACTCAGCATAGTGCCTGAAATCTGGTGGTCTTTTGATAAATTTGCTAAGTGAATGAATGCACATATGATCAAGAAATAGTAGCTGTGAGCGTTCTTAAAGTACATAGCTTGTATAGTTGATTGTGATGCCAGAATGGCCAAATCATGAGACAAAATAAACTAGATGGGTATTTTAAATTTTAAAGTGATGAAAGGAAGAACTTTCTATGTAGAAAACTTTGTTTCCTGTGCTTAGTTTTGAAAGGAACTGGGTCTGCTCATGTGGTAATATTTCGGGAGGAAAAAAAGAGTACCTTGGGCAGAGTGAGGTTTAATTAAAATTAGGTTTGGCTCATTTGAAATAATTCCAATAATAGGCTTGTTAATGAGGTGTTAAATGATCAACTTGAGAATCCCAGGAACTGTCAAACACCAATTTAGGAGATCTGAGAAACTTTTCTTAAAATAGCATTCCAGGATTCCCCTGCTTGAGGGGGCAGAACCATTAAAGAAAACAAAGTCTTGGGGGGATCATAAAAAGAGAATTTCCTGCTTCTCCACAGGGAGGTGACAACTCTTTTAACACCCACTTGTTATGTTTGGCTGGCACACTTTGCCTTCCTTGAGCCTGGACACCACTCTCTCCCAGCCCTGGAATGTTTGTGGTCCACTTTGTTTATTTATCAGCCTTTACATGATTTGTTTCAGTATTAGAAATTCCTCTAAATATTGATTTAAAACCAATTTTTCTAATGAGTGCAGTGTAGTTCTCAGCCCCAGTGCGCAGCACGGTATACCTGAGATTTATGACCATAACTGTTCTCATAACTTCTGATTCATGGACTTCATATCCAGTCTCTCTCTGAAGAAAAATAACTTTTTAGACCTTAACAGTTGAGTTGGAACTGTTTTTTTCCTCCAGAATTACTTCTGAGGGCTTTGTGGAGGAATCTTGATCCTGGCTTTTTCTGCATCTTCACTGCAGCTTATTGCTGCAAGATACCTAATATGGATACACAGTAGATAAGATCCATGGACTCTTTTTCACATTAAGAAGCAGACAGCCTTTTGACAGTGACGCTACAGATTTGAGAGCTTCATGAAGAAGAGTTGTTATTTTCAAATTGTCACCTATGATTTTCTAATTTCCTAATCAGGGGCATACCTCCTTTTTATTGCCTTTCACCATTATTGATGTTGTTTTAGAGTTCACAGTTTTGAGAGTGGGCTCCTTGGGTCCACTCTGGGAAAGGTTTCACCAGAGCTTCCCTTTCAGCAGCACATGGCAAGTATCTCCATGAGACAGAACTTTGGTTATAATCAAAAGGACAGGTTTATTAGGAAAAGGGACGGGGAAGTAAAGGTCGCTTGCACAGACACAAGCGGGCAGGAAGAGCTGCCCTGAAAGGGTCAGGTTTGCTTAGAGAGAGGCCTGCATGGTCGCAGGCGGGCAGCCTTGAGGAAAGCTGCCTCAGCTGAGGGAGGTCAGTGAAGAGAACCCCCAGGCCTGGTACAGGTCATGGACGGGCAGGAAGGCTGCTGGCCTGCAGACACAGAGATCTGGTGAAAAGGACACCTGCATAGTCACAGGTGGGCAGAAGGACGGCTGCCCAGCCATTGCAGAGATTGCACTAATACAGTCTTCTCTTTGGGAGGGGCTAGTTCCTTCCAGAAGTGGTTTGTTTGCTGTTGATTTTGAGTAACTAACCAGAACCTTAAAGGGAACTGGAGATTCCACAATGGGCTCAATCTCTGCATCTTCACCTTCAGCTCAGCCTTAGGCACTGGCACCCGAGGATTGTTGGTTATCACTGGGTTAATGGTTGTAGCAGCAAGAGGATTCAGGGAGCAGGTTCTCTATTGAGCTGGGTCAAAGGAGGAGTCCTGGAGCCTTTGCTGCATGCCCACACCCTACCCAGGTGCCCGCCATCAGGCATGCATGTTGGCCTGCAGGGGTCTATCATTGACAGGCACAGTTACCCTACAATGGTTACATTGATTCCTTCCACCCCCACCTCCTTGTGTGAGTCAGGTTCTAGTCTTGTGATGCCTTTTTAGTATCTATTTCCTCCATTATTATTATGAGTTGAAAGTTTGTACCGTGGAAAAAAGTACCACTTTTCCAACAACATACTCATTTTATGGTTTTTTTTTTACATTTTGGTAATTCTCACAAGATTTCAAGTTCTTTCATTGTTATTTTATCTGTTCTGGTGATCTGTGATCAGTGATCCTTGCTATATTACTGCCATCACCTTCTACCAGCAAAAAGATTACAACTTGCTGAAGATTCAAATGATGATTAGCATTTTTAGGAATAATTTAGGTAAATACATTCTTTTTTTTTAGACAGAATACTGTTACACACTTAATTGGCTACATTGTACAATATACAGTGTAAATAACTTTTATATGCACTGGAAAACAAATTACATTACTAACTTTATTGCAACATTCATTTAATTTGGTGGTCTAAAACTAAACCTGAAACTTCCTGAAGGTGTGTCTGTGATTAATTTGTATCTGTCTGCCATCTTCCTTGGCTGTGGAATGAGGTTCAGAGTTCCTCCCTAAGATATTTTTTTTAAGATTTATTTATTTATGCATACAAGCTGGGGTGTAGGCCATAGGTGTGGAGGTGTGGTGAGAAGATTCACCAGAAACAGAGCAGGGAGCAGAACAGGCAGATGGACTGAAATACACTGCTGAGGGAAGCAGCGGGCGAGACGGAGGTCTGCTGCCCCATATGGGAAGCTCCCCTGGGTGGGTATCTGGCTGGTATCGGTACCAAACTCCTGCTGCAGTGGCTCTGGAGAGCCCCACAGGGCTTGGGACTAAACCATTGCGCCACCAGGGAGGCCCCCTAAGGTTATTCTTTTAAGCTCCTTGTAGGCTAAACAAGAGAGTTAACAGGCTTTTCTGCCCTCCCCTCAATGATAGACCTCTACAGGCCTACACACATGTCTGATGGTGGGCACCTGGAGTAGGGTGTGGGCTTGCGTGAGTGGGCACGCCTGGGCCAGAGACTGGGCTAGAAGCAGCAGAAGCAGCAGCAAGCAGCAGAGAGTAGAGCATGAAGCAGAGGACCGTTGGGGGTGCAGCAGAAAGACCACGAGACGTTGCCACCAGAGAGCCTAGAAAGAGTGAAGGTTCGCCGGGGGCTGGGAGGCTTGCCAACTGCTCAGGCCCCTGGCTCCATTGCCTGCCCTGTACCTGGTTGCCTCTCTACCAGAAATCATTGAAAGCTTAAAAAGCCACCAAGAACTCCAGAACTCCCTCCCTTTAGACCTGTCTGCGCAGCTCCATGGAGAACCTGTGCTCCCTGCTGTCCTTCCTGCCTCTACACGCCTATTCTCAAAGTCTGTGGACTTTCTCCCTACCTGTGCTTGCACACACACAGGAAAGCTTAAAAATTGGTAATAATGCCCATGTCAGGGCCTCTTTGCAGACCCAATGAAAAATCTGCGGTGAAGGGGCCTCCCTGGTGGCTTTGAGCTGTCGGCAGCAGCGATGCGGGTTCGATGCCCAGCCAGAGAATCCCACATGCCTCAGCAGACCTCTCCTGCCTTGCCCACTGCTCCCCTCAGCAGTGTATTTCTGATCTGCCTGTTCTACTCCCCACTCTGTCTCTGGTGAACCCTCCCGCCACCCCACGCCTCTGGCCTGTACCCCAGCCTGTATAAATAAATCTTTAAAAAAAAAAAATCTGCGGTGAAGCCCCTGCAAGGTGTTATTTAAAAGCACCCCAGATGATTCCAATGTGCAGCCAGGATTGAGGACCACCACTACAGAGCTTGATAAAAACAAAGATTCTAGTCTGCTCCACCCAGACCTCTGAATCTTTTAGACAGAGCCCTCGAATATGCATTTTAAGAAAACCTCAGTTAATGAAGCAAGCTAACTTAAGAGGCTTAAGGCTTTGCTGTATGTTTGGTTTTTTGTTCGTTTTGTTTTGAGTTTGCTTCCATCAGAGAGAACCAAAAGCAACTCTACTGTTTGGTGGTGACTGGAGAAAGGAAAGAAAATTGGAAGTCAAGATACATGATCTTTCTTTTAAATATGAGATAGGGAAATGTTGGCTTGTGGAAAAGGAGTTTGGTGGAAAAGCTTAGTTGCTAATTTTCATTGTTTTTGGACATCTAATTGCCCTGATCTTTTTTCTAAGGAGCAGAGGCTCCTTGTTGAATGAATCCTTGGCACAAGTGGAACAGTTAGTTCTCCCATCTTCCCCTAATTGCTTACTAAGGACTCAGATGCACGTGAGGTATCTTAACACTTTTTGCTCCGCTCACGTATTCACGTGTTCACGTGTTCATCTAGTCTCCAATTTTTCATGCCACGGTGGATTTATTTGGAACTATTAGGAGCTATTTCTTTGATCGTACGCAGTCTAGAAGCTTTAATTTCTATGCATTTAAAATGTCATTAAAATATATCCAGTAGTTCAGGAGCTGTGTGTGTTTTATTGAATGCTTATACCATTCATGCGGTGGCACAGAAAATAGCCAGCACACAAAGTGTTAAGATGGTTGGGATTATTCTTGTTTTATTTTTTTAATGATACTTGTATTTTTTATAGCCTATTAAACCAGAATCTCAAATTCTTTAGTATATCAAATGACCTTTCCATCTATAAACTTTAAAAAAATGTTTAATACTAATCAGTTTATGAAATTTATTTCCTTGCCTCTGCCTCTATTATTTTCATTCCAAGCCTAGTCTTTCCCAGTGATTACTCTCTTCATCTGAAGGTGAATGCTTGACCACAGTACAAATATTTCGTTATCCCTTTAATTCTGTCTAAATGCTTGTGATATGTCCCAGCCCTGTAGGAGGACAATAGTTTAGTCTTTGGACAAATTAAGACTTTCTGTCCTTACTGTGAGCTGGCACCCTTTAAAGCTCAATTCCTTATTTTTCAAAGGCTCTTGGCCTCTTTCTTCCTTTTTGCTTAGGGCCTTCTGTTTCTGGCTGTGCATTAGCAACCATTCTTTGAAACTCTTGATTATATTGAAAGAACAACTTTAGGCCTTGGCCCCTGCTGCTTGTTGTGCATCCTGTGGCAGTTGTCAGGAAATCCTAGTTTTTGGCATTGAAACTAATTAAAGGATTAAACTACTACTAGGGAGGGGTTGATAAATGATTCTTCAGAGAGGAATTTACTGTGCAGTATTTGGTGTTAACAAAAGCAGAGTCGGGACCTCCCTGGTGGTGCAGCGGTTAAGCGCTGCACTGTAAAGCTGTCGGCAGCGGCAATGCGAGTTTGATACCCGGCCAGGGAGATTCCCACATGGCGCAGCAGACCTCTCCTGCCTGTCCTGCTGCTCCCCTCAGCAGTGTACTTCTGTCTATCTGCCTGTTCTGCTCCCCACTCTGTCTCTGGTGAAACTTTTCCCGCCCCGTGCCTCTGGCCTGTACCCCAGCTTGTATGCATAAATAAATAAATCTTAAAAAAAAAAAAAAGCAGAGTCACTTGCAGATAAGAGAAATATGGTTAATAATGTAGGAGAATAGATTCAAGTGCTTGGGTGCTTATTTGTAGGGAGGTAGTATACCAAAGGGCAGCTTTGAGCGGTGTCCCTAGGATGGGGAGAGGCATGCTATCTACTTTGGTGGTCATTAGCTTGACAATTGCCCAGTTCTTTGATATTTGTCCCCAGTCTAGCAAAAAAGGGGCAGTGCCTAGGAGATGGTAAGCCTAGTTCCCACTCATTTTGCTTCAGTATCTCAAAGTTACTGAACTCTGGCTTCCTTGAATCTACTCTCCCATATTCTAACCATATTGGCTCTTAACTGCAAGTGACTGCTTTTGTTAACGCCACGGCCCTTAATAGTTCCCATTTACTTGTGCGTGAAAGCACTTTAGTTGATTGAAGTTGCATTTATTTCCTATGCCTTGGGTTTCTTAAGATCCAGGGCCATTTAGCTGAGGCAAAAGGGGAACGTGATATTAAAATGGGTCCACCCTGCCTTTTAGCTAATACTTGTTTTTATGTTAGTTAATATTTTGAGAGAAGATATTTTATCCTTTCTTTGAGAGCATGTGAAAATCCTGAGCAAATAAATTTAGTTTCTAACATAGTATGGCTTTAAAAATAGTGTCACTGTTGTTTTCTTTATGTCTTTCCCACTTACTTTACTACTTCTCCAGTTCCATTTGATAGTTTTTAGATATAGTGATCTTAATAGTATTCTACATCCCTGCAGGTGTTCATGTAGAAATTAAAGAGCAAAAGATGACCTTAAAGGTCAGTTGACTTGTGCATGTGCATGTACTTTATCCTTTCCAGATACTAGTTTTCATGATATTCTTGAGGGAAGGCTATAATTTATTGATCTAGACAGTGCTGCAGTGAGTATTAAGTGGAAGGAGAGGGATTATAAGGAATTGACTTGTGCATTGATGGAGTCTGACAAATCTCAAGATCTACAGTCCCTAAACTGGAGACCCAGGATAACTGATGGTGTAGCTCTGAAACCGTGCAGACCTGAGTTCTCACCATGTGCTTACAGTTGGAAGATACAACTCATAGAGTGTAACAGCTTTGGTTTGGACTGCCGGATACTGTGGGCACTCTAGTAGGACAGACAGCCGTTTGTGGCCTTAGAGACACTTTCCTTTTTTCTCTCTCTCTCCCAACTTACCCCTTGTAAATAAACCCTGTTTTTGTTAGCACTCCTAGGAGGGTTTATGTGTGTGTCCAGATCATGAGGTCTGTGTACACAGGCTCTCTGCCTTTCTAAGCTCAAAATAGTAATTTAAATGAAAATAGGCCACATTTTCTAGGGAAAGGGTTACTTTTCACAGATAAATGTGCAGCTTTGGTTCAATTGATTTGTTCTTTGTGTAATTAACATCGTTTGCAAACACCTCTTAGTACAGTTATATTTTCCTTAATTTCAGATTTTGTAGGTTACATTTATTTTTAATTCTGTGAACAGATTATTTATGGCATACTTGCACTTGTAATCTACCTCTGTAACTAAATATGTATATCAGGCATTACCCCTTTTAGTGGAAGTGGCATATGTGGGTTTGTGCCACCATTAAATGTTAACGATAAGATAAAGCTTTCAAAATAATAAAATGCATTTCACATTCAAATGGAGACTTTAGTGATTTTCTGGGCATCTGCTTCTGTACCTCATCCTTTCCCCTCTGCATAATTAATTGAGAATATGTTGTTAAATTTATTTTATGGGGCCTCCCTGGTGGCCTAGTGGTTAAATCTCAGAGCTGTTACAGCTACTGCCTGAGTTCGATCCCTGGCCAGAGAGCTAACCCACATATGGCGCAGCAGACCTCTTCTTTCACACCCTTTGTCTCCCCTCAGCAGTGCATTTCAGCGAATCCGCATGCTTTTTGTTCACTAGACTTAATGCCTTAATGTAACTGTACATGGGTAGTTCTGCTTGTAATTCAAATTGGTCTGAACACATAGAAGAGTTTTCATTTTCTCTGAATATTTTAGCTTGAATTTTGCTATGTGTTCTTGAACGTGATACCAAAAAAATAAATAAAATCCAACATAGTAGTCACCATTGCAGTTTGCTCTTGTTTTGAGGACAGGAGGCCACACACTAAAGGCATAAGAACAGAAACAGAAACTTATGAGCAGGAGCAGGTTAATGAAGTACAAAGTAGAAGCATGTCTTACAATGTTCCAGGGATCTTTCAGTAAACTAGGTTTTTTACTTCTGCCCTTCAACTTTGATGGTCTTCTTTCATTCCTTTGGAATGTAGATGATTAGAAATACATCGACATTGGTAGATAATAACACAAACAAGATGAATGATGAAAGTGAAAAAAATTTTTTGCTTTATTTGCTGATTTGCATGGTTTTCAATTAAACTGCTGATAAATTGTCCATAGGAATTTTCACCAATAGAGTTGTACTTTACCACCAAACTATTGATGGAGACTTTGAGGAGGTTTTTTGTTGTTTCTTTTCAGGGGTTATCCCTTAAGTCTTTTGTTTACATCAAAAACAGTTGGCTTTGGGATAAATACGCCCAGAGTTGTATTACATTCCAAAATACACATATTATAAATATATATTACATATGTTAAACTTGATATACTGACTGTGAAAGGAGATTGGACTTGACTGCCAATGGATGCTGGTTTTTTGGGGGTATGATGAAAGTGTTGTAAATTTGATTATCATGATGGTTGCACAACTCTACAAATAACAGAACAACATCTAATTGTAAACTTTAAATGGGTGAAGCATATGGTATGGTTAATTATATCTCAATTAAAAAAAACAACTTACATTGAGTGAACATTGTAGTAAAATGGGCACAACGTAATTTACTATTTTAATTAATTTTTGGTCTCTAATCACTGACATTAAGTACATTTTACAGTGTTGTGCAACTACCACCAATATCCGTTTCCAGAACCTTTTCATAATCTGAAATAATAATTAACTTTTAATATGGCAGTCCAAGTTTGGAAACAGTAATCTTGATCCACCTAACTTTAAATCTTTAGACTCAAAATAGTTGCTTCCCATAAATTGAGCTTTGTGTCTCTAAAAGTTTTTAACCTTTCCCATTTGTTTCTCCCAAACTCACTTTTTCTTTTGTCTTCCCTATCTTAGATAATGCATCACTATTCATGAACTTACCCAAACAAGAAACCCCTGCTGTGTCTTCTCAAACACCTGCCCTTATGCCCTGTTTTAGCACAAGGGCCTCTGGATTGTTCCTCCTTAATATCCTTGAATCTTTCTACTTCTCTTGTCACCACTGTTCCCTACTTGACTTAGACACCTGTTTTCACCTGGATTTAATAGCCAGTCATAATAGTAGAGGGGGCAGTCAAGCAAAAATGATTTGGAAGAATTATGATAAATAAACAGTTCTGAAAATTTGAAATAGGAGGTGTCCATGCAGAGTTGCAGTAAATTTTTGACTCTGTGATGCTTTACCTGAGTACTCTAGTTCACATTGGTCTCTTCCTCCTGTTCATTCTTTAATTTTTTATTTAGTACCTCCTGTGCCTTAAAGGTTGGTAGCATTTTAGTCTACCTTTGAAATATATCCATATATTTATACTCTATGCGCTTTTCATACCCAAGCCAACATCATCTCTTCTGTATTGTCTTTGTTTTGACTCTGGTCAAAAGAAAATGCACAGGATTATTCTGTAGAAACATAGGACATCATATCAATATTCTGTTAAAGAACCCTCCCTGGGGTTTTCTCATCCCTTGTAAAGTCAGAGTCTTAAAGTGAAGACCTGTTAGGACCCTATGGTCTGGCATCACTGTGGACCCTCTGTCCCACCTCCCCTCATTCACTCAGCTCCAGCCTACCTGCCCTTGGGAAATGCTAGGTTGGTTTTGGTTGGACCTTCACATTTTATAGAGATAGCCCTTGATCCATTCAAGTCATTTCTCAAATGCCCCTTGAGTGAGTCATTTGTCATTTTGGTTGTCCATGCCCCGCACTGGAAGGCAAGCTCCCTGCAAGCAAGTTTCTTTGTCTCTCTTATTTGCTAGATAATATATTGAAGAGAGAGAGCATGCCCAGCACATAGCGAGTGGATGCTCTGGCAGTGTCTGTCAGTGTCTGTCTGCTTGCCTAGCACACAGTACATCCTTCTTTCCTATGTAGTCTTGGTGAGATTTTTGCCTTAAATACGGTGACTGTGGTACCACTTTTATACCTCTTGTATCTCTAGCAACGTGCTGAGATAAAGGAAACCTTTATTTTTATGTACTACTACATTTGTTCTTTAAAATTAGTTTTCTATCTTAAGCTGCCCATAGATTTTGAAAATGTTGGTAGCCCCAAATACAACTTTTTTAGTGTTAGTTTTTAAGGTTTTCTAAGATCCTGAAGCATAGTCACAACCCCTTTATACATAAGATTCTTTGAACCTTACTTGGTCAACTTACCAACGTAAATTTGTCATCTTAAATAGTACTTTTTATTTTATTGAGTGTTGAATTTGATGAAACAGCTCATCATTTATATAAACAAAATGTGGGACAAATTTACATGTTTTGTTAAGACTTTTATAGATTCGTTTTTTTTTTTAATGGGTATTTAAAATTCAGTTGGGAACCCTCTGGGTTCCCAAAAAACCCAGAGACTTCAGAATATTTTTTATTATTGTCAGTATCAAATCTAAATGTTCCTTTACCAACCTACTTCCCCTTTCTTGAAAGAAGTAAGTTATTTTTGGAACTTTGATTTCCTAATTAAACGGAGTTAGGAATCCCAGCAATTCTCACTATTAAGGACATGCTTGCACATGGAAGGAATGTTCTGTTTACTTAAGGTTTATTTAATTCAGGAACATCTTAAGCCCTGCTACCAGTCCAGCCTTCCTTAAACTGTCTGTGTACACTCTGCTCAGCTTTGCCTGTTTTCAAAGTGGAAGACAAACCCTCTACTTTCCAAATGAAGCCATCCTTCTGAGCAAAAGCTTTAGTCTGAAAAAATTATTTCTTTCTGAATATTACAATATTTGACATTTAGAATTTCAGAATCCGGATTTCTAGAAAGCATTTTTAACCAACAGTTTCAGGAGGACCTTTGTTGTGCATCGATATGCTCACCTAGGGATGTTTCAGCTCTTTTGATCCCAAGTTGACATTTTCAGTGAACTCAAAGCATTTGCATGTGCTTCAGTGGTGCCGTTTTAACCCTGCCCAGTGGTTCTGTACTTAATTGCACCCTGCATGTTTAATGTCCTGTGGCTCTCCAAAAAGGCATTGTTGCCAGTAGGCAGTCTAGACCAGATTCGCTACTAATACTTTGTGCCAGCCTTCCACCAAGCTCTCCTTGGCAGAATATGTAGAAGAAATACTAAGTCTAATATGAGACATCTAGGGGGTAAATGACTGGAAATCAAAGTAGCTTGCACAGATAGGAAATAAATATTTTTATGGTCAATGTTGTGGAGTATATGCATTCATTCCAGTGATCATTTCAAAAGGGAAAGAAGGGGAGGCCAACCCCTTTATGCGTTCCTTTCCTGCCTCAGGGCAAGGACTTCCGCTCTGAAGTTCAGTTCTCTAAACACGTCCCCTGTCTTAGAATTCCTGGAACACCCAACACTAAAAATATAGTATTTTTCCAGGTTTGTCTCAAAACAATAACAGCTAAGAGGAGAATGCCGAAGCCCACCCCTGTAATAGCTTCATGGTTCTGTTTTGGTTTTGTTTTTTAAGTAAAGGGGTGATTAAATAGTAGCTAGGTATAGTTAAGATTATAAATTGAGAGAGCACATGTTTAACCTCATTAATTTATTTAGCTTCAGTTCATTTTCCAGGTAGTTAAGATTTTGTTTAGATCGCAGCATTAATGTTCATGCAGTGAAGTACACAAATCTTAGGCCCACAGTTAAACGAATCAATAACACGAGTCTAACCACCGTGCAGATCATGGTATAGCTTATCATGTGCCTCTTCCCATTCCATTTGTTTTTGTCAGAGATCAATAATTTTGATTTCTTTTTTTTTTTTAAAGATTTATTTATTTATACATACAGCTGGGGTACAGGCCAGAGGTGTGGGGCGGCGAGAGGGTTCACCAGAGACAGAGCGGGTAGCAGAACAGGCAGATGCTTTACCCATTTTAAAAGTTGAATGGACATCTGTCTTACAACATCTGCAAAAATAACTGAAAATAGGCCCAAGGCCTAAATTAGGTAAGAGCTAAAGTTATAAAACTCTTAGGAAAAGACATGTAAATCTTTTTTTTAAAGATTTATTGTATTGGGGCCTCCCTGGTGGCGCAGCGGTTGAGTGCTGCACTGTGGAGTTGCCGGCAGCACACGTTGCGAGTTCGACACCCAGCCGGGGAGAATCCCGCATGGCGAGGCGGACCTCTCCTGCCTTGCCCACTGCTCCCTCAGCAGTGTATTTCTGATCTGCCTGTTCTGCCCCCCACTCTGTCTCTGGTGAGCCCTCTCGCCGCCCCACGCCTCTGGCCTGCACCCCAGCTTGTATGTATAAATAAATAAATCTTTAAAAAAAAGATTTATTTTATTTATGTATACAAGCTAGGGTGTAGACCAGAGGTGTGGGGTGGTGAGAGGATTCACCAGAGACACAGTGGGGAGCAGAACAGGCAGATCGACTGAAGTACACTGCTGAGGGGAGCAGCAGGAGAGGCAAGAGAGGTCTACTGCACCATGTGGGAATCTCCCTGACCGGGGATCAAACTCGTGCTGCAGTGGCTCTGGATAGCTTCATAGTGCTGCACTTTACCCGTTGCGCCACCAGGGAGGCCCCAGATATAAATCTTCATGACTGGATTATACAGTGGTTTCTTAAATTTCGTTCCTTAAAAGACACCCCATCAGAAAAGTAAAGAGACAAACCTCAGAATGGGAGGAAATTTTGCAGTGTGCATGTGCCCTTTGGAAGATGGGGAAATGGCAAAAATCTTAGAATGGAAGTTGAAAAGAAGAGTGCAGGTTAAATGGAAGTCTCTAGATGCCACCACTTTCCTTGGGAACAAATGGGACAGAACCAGAGAATAAAGGAGACTTGATGTGGGCTCCTGGGCTGGGGTGGTGGAAGCAGTGTCAGTTAGTGGAGGAAACCTGTTAGGCAGGCGTGTCTCCAGGGGATGGGCGGGCAGTTAGTTACTCTTAATTACTCACATTTCCTTTTAGTCAGTGCTACTTAACACAGACGCTGGAGTGGATCCTTGAGTAGTGATGAAGAATACGGTCTTTGAAACCACTTTGTGTTCCAGGACCTTTCCAGACAGTAGTTGAGCTTCCTCAGCTGTAAAATAACTACAGTGGTTCTGTTTCTAAAAGGAGAGGTGGAAAAGCCTATTAAGTCTGTTCTCCTTCCAGAAGTTACTGATGTGGTACATGAAAGGTGCTGTGGTTTAAGTACTGAGAATGAAAGGAATTTGAATTTTTCTTAGCCCAGGTTATCTTGAATATTTTTAAAGTATCCTCTTGATTGCATCTGAGATTTGCCACAATTAAACTGCTTAAAGTTCTTGGAACTGCTGTAATAGCAACCGTTAAGGCACTCCTGACTCCTCTTTCACATAAACCCTAAATATTCCAGCTGAGAAGAGATTGAGCTGTTGTCCTAGCATTGGATTTAGATGAAATACCACTAATGCATGAGAATGCTAAGTTAATATAAGTCAACAAATTATTCCATTCACTTAGTTGACTATAGGATAGCTTTTAAAAATTTTTATTTAAGTAACATTGGTTTGTAACATTTCAGAGGCTTTAGGTGGACAGCATTATAAATCAACATCTCTACTTACAACCTGTTATGTTCACCACCTTCACCATATTATTGACCCCCAAAATAGTACCTCATCAGGAGATAAGAGACAGGTTAGTAGTTGAGTTGGTACTGTTTAGAGATATAGTAACTGAAGCAACATATAATTTCCTCCTAATTAAAAATTGCTTTCCTGGCAAAAGGGGAAAAGCATTTATTGAACCTGGCACTGTGCTTTATATATTATATACTTTCTTTGTCTTAAAGGGAATAGGGGGGCCTCCCTGTCTCACCACTATGAAGCTTTCAGCAGCCACTGCAGCACAAGTTCGAGTTTGATCCCCAGCCAGGGTTCTAACTCACATGGCGCAGCAGACCTCTCCTGTCTCACCCACTGCTCCCCTCAGCAAGTGTATTTCAGTAGATCTGCCTGTTCTGCTCCCCACTCTGTCTCTGGTGAATCCTCTTGACCCCTGTACCTCTGGTCTACACCCCAGCTCTTGTATGCATAAGTAAATAAATCTTTAAAATAAGAAATAAAGGGAGTCAGTACCAAAAGCTTCCATAATTACTGTGGAGCCTTTGAAATAACCTTGAAAACACAGTTTGTATGTGATTTGACTTACCTGATCAACATTTATATAAGGGATCTTCAAGATAAAAGCTCTATTTTTAGATTTCAGTGGAGACACATTCTTAACATAGGTGAAATAAACTCTGGGTGTGTCCCGAGTCTATTTTCTAAGAAAAATGATTTTCAAGGGAAAAGCCACAGGAGTCAAATGTGTTCCTTTTTACTTTGCAGTATAATGCAACCAAAGTAAAATATTAGAAAAAGTAATCTTCCAAATAGCAAAAATAAGACCTTTGGACAGATGTTTTAAGTAAAAGATGGATAGTTACGATCAGTTCTTAGACATAAAATATCAAATCAGAGAGATATGTGAAATACCCACAATGTAATATTTCTGGTATTATAAATTAGAGCAAGATAGTGGGGTAGTATTTTTCATATTTCATCCCACTTTTTGTCCCTTAAATCCTACTTCATACTGAAAACCCACTGAAATCATTCTTGGGGCTTTGTGTTCTATTGGGGGCACCAAACCTGATCTGCTTTGAGATTATGACCTTTCAAGAAGGGGCTGGGGAGGGTGAGTTGTTCTATTTCAGATTCTTCCAGCCCATTATAATTAATTGGAAAGTATAAGTCTGAGGAGTAGCAGTAATTTTATTTTATTTTTCCCAGGAAGGCAGATTATACAGCATATCCAGGAAATCTAAGAAGATTAGGAGCTGTGTAATGGAGTAATATGTGAGTTAGGGGATCAACTCTGACTGAACATCATTTATATTTGTGTCCTTTATTTCAAAGATTTCAGTTAACACCAGAAATGTTAATATTGAAGTTACAGACTCAAACACATTTTGTTGATTATAAGTTACATAAATGCTCATCAGCTAAATTGAAAATTATATTGCTGTTTAAGCAGGTGAGTACATGCTATCTTCTTTCAAGCGTAAGTTCCGAGTAGTTAGCACTAATGCTATTTAAAACAAACTATCTACTGCCTTTTGTATTCCTCACTTTGCCCCTAGATCTTGTCCTGTTTTTTTTTTTTTTAAACCAGTGCTGAGACTAGAGAAAAAATTTGTACTCCATAGAACACTTAACTGTTCCGATTAATACCTGCAAGAACTTAGGCTATTTGAGTACTCCAACAGTAGTTCCTTCCAACCATATGATTACATGACAGAGAATCTTGAGAAATCTGGATTTAAAAACCATGAGAATAATCCTTTTGATAGTGGATAGGATGCAGTTGTTACAACTTGAAGATCTAATATTTGGCAGTGGCTAATAAATACAACTCTCTAAATCTGATTTTTTAAAGTAATTCAAAGCTATCAGTATATAGTGATTAACAATAGTAATGCTCCTTCACTCCTTCACCTCCATCCTCTACCTTTTTAGGCTATTTCCTTAAAAAAAAAAAAAATTGAATGTGTTGATGCCATCACAGCCTATTGATCTTTTATATTCATTGCTTCCTTCCTGAGCATAAAATGTATTACAAGGAAGTCAAGGACTAAAAATGACTATTAAAACCCTTTGCACTCGGGTGGCGCCGCTACGGTGCCCGGCGGTTTAATGCATCCACTAGAGCAGCGCTGCTGTGGCCCCCGGCGGTTTAATGCGTCCACTCAAGTGGCGCAGCTAGGGTGCCTGAGCGGTTTGGAAGTCAATATGTTTATTTCCAGTGTGTGATAAGATATTCTTAACGCCATTACTTTCATGGACCAGGCTCGGCCTGCATCCTTAGCCAATTCTTAGCTTAGATTAGTTAATCTCAGTTTAGCATTATGATATGTGTCCTGACAAACCGAGGCTGCATCTTGGGGATTGTTTGACTAAATATCACACAAAAACTAATTACAGAGTGTAATATTTAACAGATTTTGTTGTATTCAATGTAAAAATAAATAAATTGGTGAAATTTTATTATTTGTATACATTTGTTTGAGTATAACGTGATTTCAAAGTACCTGTAAAACGCTTCCCTAATATAGCTGAAATCGTCTCGAGTGGCTGGTTCACCCATACGAAAAAAGCCTCGAGTGCAAAGGGTTAAAAGTTATCTGCTACATTTTCTGAAAAATGGAGTTTACTTTTGTGTTTACTTTTCTCTCTTTCACACCAACCTCAGATTTCTTTTGGAAGAAGTTCTAAAAAATGGTTTTGTTCTTGCCCACCATATTGAAGAGTCCAGCGGTCAGCTGCTCAGTGAGGCTCATTTGTAAAGTTCAAAAGGATCAGTACAGAGGTTTCTCCAAATTGCTTTTGTTTTTTATCAACCTTAAAAATAAAGATTTGTGTTTGAAAAGTAGAAAAGAAGACTGAGCTCTTATATTGCCATCTCTGTTCTTTTTGAGGCATGATAAAGACCTCTTAAGAATTAGTGTTTTCTTTAACAAGGCTAAACTTTCTTCATTTTAAGTCATGTTGAATGAGATACTTGCCGAAACTCTGCAGTAAGAAAACTCCTTAGGACTGAACTAGCAGATTGACCTTGTGTAGCAGTTCTCTCCTTGCATTATATTAACTGGTATTTTATATGCTATTCAACTCAAAATGGTTAATTGTTGTCTGTTCAAATTCAGTATCACCTTGAGAGTAAGGAATAACTACTTCCCGGTATGTATAAATGTCAGAGCTTACTGATTTGTCAACCTTTATTTGGCTGCTTTTCCTGTTATCTTTTAAATTAGTGGGTTGAACCATAACAAATTGCCCTTTTTTAGATTTAAAAATAGTCAAATACTGGCATTTTCATGATTCAGTCTAGTGGTTTTATACAATAAACAGACCACTTAATTTCTGTGATTTACTCTGATTGCCATTTCTAAAATTAGTCGACTTTTCTAGTCTTCATTCCTCTCCTCACCAGCAGTGGCTGCAGTTCGCTGTGACAGCCGAGTTTATCGGAAGGGCTACTTTGACCTGTCTCCTGCAGGCCTATGCCTCTTTAGGCTCTTCCCTCCTTTATGCATTTGCCAGTGAGTGCTGTTTAAAAAAACCAGAGATAGGCGTTGTTACCAAATAAAGAGTTAAATCCTTTCAAATTTGAAAAATACACAATTTCTTGGTGTGGTATAAAAGAAAAAGCACTGGACTCGAGTCAGAAAATTTTCATCTGCTTCCTACTGAATGAAAGGTCTTGGAGAAAGTAATTTAACATCCATGGGCTTGTTTCTTTATGTGTGAAATGTGAGTAGTATGTTCTCCTGCCATATCTATCTACAGCAGTTAGAGCAAATGAAATTGAACTGTTTATAGGTAATTGTTGTCATTCTTCTCTTATTAGGGTATACTGGGATGCTTAGATAAATATTTAGGAAAGAACTCTTTTTTAATGTGAACCTTATAGTTGCCAAAATGAAGGTTGACGATCTCAATTCTTATGCTCGGTAATACATGAATGGATAAACAAATTGCAGTGTATCTTACCTTGGCAAGAATAAGGATATAGGCATACCTTGAAAAGATTGCGGGTTTGGTCCCAAACCACTGCATTAAAGCGATTTTATGATTGTCCATTGTATATAAAAGTTATGTTTACTATACTGCAGGCTGTTAAGTGTGTAGTAACACCCTGTCTTAAAAAATGTACGTGCCTTAAAAATACTTTATTACTAAAAAGTAGTAATCATCTTCGGAGCCTTCAGCGAGTTGTAATCTTTTTGCTGGGAGAGGGGCTTGTCTTGATGGTGACGGCTGTTCACTGATCAGGGCCGTGGCTGCTGACAGTTGGGGTGGCAGTGACGTTGGCTGCATCGATCAACTCTTTCACAAAAGGTCCCTCTGTAGCATGTGATGTTTGATGACATTTTACCCATAGTAGAACTTCCTTCAAAATCAGTCAGTCCTCTCAAAACCCTGCTGCTGCTTTATATCTAAGTTTATGTAGTATTCTCAGTCCTTTGTTGTCATTTCAGCAGTGTTCACAGCAGCTCCACCAGGAATAGATTCCATCTCAGGAAACTGTCTTTGCTCATCCATAAGAATTAACCCCTTCTCCATTAAAGTTCTGTCGTGAGATTACAGCAGTTGAGTTCATCTTTAGGCTCCACTTCTAATTCTAGTTCTCTTGCTGTTTCTACCGCAGCTGTGGTTACTTCCTCCACTGAAATCTTGAACCCCTCAAAGTTATCCACAATGTTGGAATAAATCTATTCCAAACTCCTGTTGTTGATATTTTAACCTCCTCTCACAACTCATGAATGGTCTTAACGGCATCTAAATGATGAACCCTTTCTGGGTTTTCAGTTGACTTTGCCTAGATCCATTGGAATCACTGTTGTATAGCAGTCGTAGGCTTAAAATGTATTTCTTAAATAATAGGACTTGAAAGTTGAAATTACTTCTTGATCATGGACTGCAGAGTGGATCCTGTCAGCAGGCCTAATAACATTTACCTCTTTGTACATTTCCATCAGAGTTCTTCATCGTGTTCCCTCTTCCCTCCGAATGGATGGAGCATACTTATAGTGCATTTAACATCCTTGTCTGCTAATACTTGGTTCTTTCTGGCCCATTTCTATTGTTTGCCTTTTCTCCTGACACTGATCATATTTTCCTACTTTTTTAAATGACTGGAATGTTTTTATTATATGTCAGATTGTGGATTTTACATTAATCGTGTACTGCCTTTTGTTGTGTTCCTCTAGATAACGCTGGACTTTGTTCTTGGAATTAGTTGGATACTTTTGGAACTTTTAAACTTTTGGAGGGTGAATCCAGAGCAACTTTTTAGTCAAGAACTAAGTTAACTCTGCTGGTACTGTGACTGCTTCTATGGTCTTTCCACTTTGGTGGGTGAAGATACAAACTGCTCTATTTTGAGCACTGGGAATTCTGCTGCTTTCTGGTGGATCTTCCCCCAGGCCCTGACAGTTTCTTCTCCTGTGTGTGGATTAGCACTCTGCCGAAGGTTCAGGGGGACCCTTCTGCGGGTCCCCAAAGCTGTCTCTGTGCTTCTCTCCTCCCTTGAATACTGCTCAACAAATTCTAGCCACCTTTGCCTCCCACCTCCAATCTCTGTTGTCCTCAATTGACAAAACTAGTAGGTTTCCCTTCCCAGAACGTCAGCTGGAGTCTTCTCTAGAGCCCCGGGGTCACCCAGGCACCTTCCTTGTTCCCCTTTTGTTTGTTCAGCAGCGCAGCTCAGCACTGCCTGTGCTCCAGTACCGAAAACTACTGTTTTAGAGACTTTAGCCAGTTTTGTTGATTACAGCGGGAAAAAAGCTGGTTCCTGATACTCCGTCGTGGCTAGAAGTGGAGGTCCTTCCTCCTACATGCAGATGAGCATGTACTGGCTCTAGGGAAAAACTGGACTTATGGCCATCAGTTCTCAGCCATCCTAAATATAACACACTTTAATGTCCATCTTATTCTTTGTAAGACGTTTGTCATGATTTAAATGATGTTCTTCAGGTTTCACACTAATTAGGCTAATCTAAATTTGAGTGTTACTCTCTGGTCAACTTGAAATTACTTACATAATAGTATTAATTTTGGGTTATGTGCGGCAGACTCACCTGGAGTAACTTCCCATCAGTGATGGACATGTTATATTCCAATTCTAAGGTCATTTGTTAACCATCCATATTTCTGATTCATTTATTGCTTGAACTGTGTAATGTTTATAGTTTTTTAATATGAATTGGCTGACTTTCTAATTTATGTGAGAAAATAACTGCAATCTTTTCTTAATTGTGAGGATTCATGGTTGAAAAGACCATATAAAATAGTTCTTAGACCTTTTTTGCAATTTGATCTTTTGAATATATGGCTTATTCAATAATAGGACATCTGTTTGGACAGCTTTTTGTAGATTAACCTCCCATAAAGTTAAAACCTGCCAGATAATTTGTCAGTTAACAATTAGAGAAATGTTTTAGTGCCTTTGGGTTTTAGGGAAGGTGAACAAAGTAGGATTAAAAATAAGGTTTTACATCCTTGCAGCTATCCTACTACTGTCTGATGGGAGTGTTGTAGAAATTGTAATACAGAATCAAACTATGAGGAAAATTTGAGGTTCTAAATGGTTTTGCCTCTGGTCTCTGGTATTATTTGTAGTATAGTTACTTGGAGTGAATGTTGCAGTCAAAGGAACTGGACTGTAGCTTCTGCTGTGCTGCTTCTCTATCTGTAGGCTCTTGGGCACTGCACTTTGTGAGTCTCTGAACCTGTGAGATGAGGTGATAATAAACACCCATCCTGCTGCAAAGGGTGGGGGGACATTATGTGAGATGGTGGTGAGGAAAGTGTTTGAGGGTGCTGATGTATGTGCCATAGAAATCGTCATTGAACTTTGTGTGTTATTATAAAATCTGCTATCAATACCTGGTATGGCAGAATGCACAGCAAGATATAGTTGTTTATATTCTATTCAGTTTAATGTGCAGAATTATTTTGTGTTGAAAAGGAAGAAATATAGCACTGGCTAAAGAGAATGGAAGATAGAGGAGAGTGCTGTCTTCTTTCCACATTTTTCTTAGTATTATTTTGTTTCCCTCCTCACATTCCAGGCAAAGAGTGTGTGCAGCAGTTAGCAGAAAACACCAGGTATTTCAGGAGACGTCTGAAAGAGATGGGCTTCATCATCTATGGAAATGAAGATTCTCCGGTGGTGCCTTTGATGCTCTACATGCCAGCCAAAATTGGGTACGTTTTGTTGCTGACTATAGACTGGTCTCTCGTTAGACTTAAGGTTTCTGTGATAGGAGACTAGACTGCATGTGTTTTGCTACAGAAAATTGTCTTGGCCCATTTTGTTAACCTTCATTTGTTAGATATGCCTTAGAGTAAATAGTGGATTCCACTTTGTAAGTTATGTTGTTTGTGTCATTAGACAAACATTTGAGTTTAATGTACTCTCCTAGCGGCTTTTGATATAGGGCTGTGCAAAAGACGCAAAGCCAGAAAGCCCTGTCTATTGGAGTTTATACTAGTGGGCCACGAGTCAGATTTTGTGATATGTTAGAGGGTGTCAAGTGCTAGGGGAAAAAATAGAGCAGGAAAGAGGCGTTGAGAGTGCCCCATACGCAGGCAAAGTCACAGTATGAAATGTGGTGACAGGGTAAGCCTCCCTGGGCAGGGAAGATGACATACGAGCAAAGACCTGAAGGAGACGACAGGGTTAAGTGTTTGGAGTAGAAGGTAGCACAGCTGATGGACACTGAAGTGCAGTGCCCGAGGGAAAAAGTAGCTGTGAGCAGCTCTTTCTGCCCGCTTGTGTCTATGCAAGCTTCCTTTACGTTTCTTTCCCTTTTTATAGTAAACCTGTCCTTTCGGATTTTTTTTTAAAAAGATGGCCATGAGGTTAGGCCTGTTGTTGCATATTTAACAGATGTGCACATTACAACCTTCTTTGGCTTGTGCAAGGCATGTATAGTGGAAAGCCTTGCCCTGAATAGCTTTCATTGTATTTGAGCAGTCCATCTGTCTAATGAAACCAGAAGACATTTGACAAACAAATAGAAGTGAACAAATACAATTATTTGCAAAATAATTATATGCAAAATTGCACCAGGTTTTAAAAGAAGGAAGTCATCTGCTTTGTAAATGTTGGGGGCGAGGAGGGACACATCTTTTTAGATTGCTAACTTCTGACTGGATCATATTGAACTCATTAAGGAAACAGATCTTTTTACTCATCTTTTTTTTTTTTAAAGATTTATTTATGCATACAAGAGCTGGGGTGTAGGCCAGAGGTGTAGAGGGGTCAGAGGATTCACCAGAGACCGAGTAGGGAGTAGAACAAGTAGATTGACTGAAATACATTGTTGAGGGGAGCAGCGGGTGAGACAGGAAAGGTCTGTGCCATGTGGGAAGCTCCCTGGCCGGAATCGAATTGAACTCATGCTGCAGTGGCTGCGGACAGCTTTATAGCTGAGACTTAACCCCTTGCACTGCCAGGAGGCCCTTTACTCATCTTTCAATCCCCAGTGCCCACCACTGAGTCCGCGAGACTCAGATTTATTAAGTCAGTATAGGAGAGAAAATAAGTCAGGGAACACGGTGGAAGTATGGTGATGCCAAAGATAATGAGAGAAAATTGAGGGAAAGGTATTTACCAAGGGAAAAAGAACTCAGTTTTCAACAGGATGTTATATGGCAGTTGGCGTTATGGTCGCCAGAGGGGATGGTAGAAATGAACCAAAACAGATGTAAGATTTTTCTCATTTTTCTTTTAAGTGCAGTTATCATGAATAAACTTGAAGAATTATTATATTTGGAGGACTCAATCTAGAATCCTTTAGAGGACTATATCTGTTCTACACAGGTGAAACTGCACATTTTAACTAAGCGAGATTTAGAGGGAGCAGGCAGAATTGGAATAAAGTACTAAGAGTTTGAGAGCTGAAGTTGAAGGGCACGCTGTCTCGCCCTCTCGCAAAGGAAGTACACTGGAGACAGTGTACTGGAGCTCGAGGGGATGGCTGGCACTGATGTCATTAGTCGTGTTGTGATTAGTCATTAGTTACATGGTGCTGATGTAACTAAGTGTGCCAGATTTTTTATTCTCAAACAAATGCTGTACACAGCTAAGGGGAAAGTCAAAAAGGAATAAGAATATGAACAAAGGCCTCCCTGGTGGCACAGCGGTTGAGCGCTGCGCTGTGGAGCTGTCAGCAGCGCTCAATGCGAGTTCGAAGCCCAGCCAGGGAGAATCCCACATGGTGCGGCAGACCTCTCCTGCCTCGCCCTGTGCTCCCCTCAGCCGTGTATTTCTGATCTGCCTGTTCTGCTCCCCACTCTGTCTCTGGTGAATCCTCTCGCCGCCCCACGCCTCTGGCCTGTACCCCAGCTTGTATGTATAAATAAATAAATCTTTAAAAAATAAAAAAAGAATGTGAACAAGAGGAAAAAGACAACCACATAATTTAGTAAGTGACAAAATTTACATGAAAGTTACACTTGCATTTTTTAGACAAAGTGCAGATGTGGAGTAAGGCTACATGGCACCTGTTTGGCTTGGGGTAGAGTGTTAAACAAGAGTTGTGTAGTCTGAGTAATCAGTGAAGCCAGAGGATGAGCTGGCCTCTCAGACACAAAGGAAAACCTGAATTCCAAAAATAGTTTGACACCCAAGTGCATCAAAGAAACATCTGCTCTGGAGGGCTAATGCTAATGGGCCATTCTGTCAGCAGAAAGATGTCCATATTAGTAGATCCTTAATAATGTTTTAAATCATCAAGCCTAACATTTCAAGGCCCAGGTTTTAAACCCAGGTTCCTTTTGAAGCCCTCTGAACCACTGTTACTTGTCAGGAACATTCTTTAAGGCTACAACTGCAAGTTACTTTATTTAGGCAAGCCTTCTTAAAAGTTGGTCTCTGCCAACTCTTTTCTTTCCCCTTTGTGAGGGAAACCATTTGGGAGAAGACTACCTTAGAATTGAATGAAAGAAGTCTTTGTGAACTGTCAATTTAAACATTAAAAGAAGTTAGAGGTAATTCCTAACAAAAAAGTTTCCAGTGCCTGTACTACCCAAGAGTTTTTTTTTTTAATTTGAAGATTTATTTATTTATGCATACAAGAACTGGGGTCTAGGCCAGAAGTATGGGGTGGTGAGAGGATCCACCAGAGACAGAGTTGGGAGCAGAACAGGCAGATCGACTGAAGTACACTGCTAAGGGGAGCAGTGGGCAAAACAGGAGAGGTCTGCTGCGCCATTTGGGGATCTCCCTGGCCGGAGATCAAACTCGTGCTGCTGTGGCTGCCATAGCTTCATAGGCTGAAATTCAACCCGTTGCGCCACCAGGGAGGCCCTGCCCAGGAGTTTTGTTCATTCAGAACTGCAAGACCTTTGTACTGTGTGCTGTGTTACTACTTGAGTTTGTCTCCCTTTACAGCGCCTTTGGGCGGGAGATGCTGAAGCGGAACGTTGGTGTGGTCGTGGTGGGATTCCCTGCCACCCCGATTATCGAGTCCAGAGCCAGGTTTTGTCTGTCCGCAGCACATACCAAAGAAATACTTGATACTGTAAGTAAATACCTTTCACTTTGGCATAAATATATCCTATACTGAAGACGGCTTTATTTATCAGGTGAAATTAATCATCTCTTGTTCCTGATGTTCTTTAAGCAACTAATATATTTATGGGCAAAGAAGAGAGGGTTACACAGTGATGCTTAAAACATTCCTATTTACAGACAGTTGCCTGTGAGCATCTCCCACCAGTCCATGTGTGGTAGAGGCTTTATGGGATTTTCCAGCTTCATCTTGTTGCATCCTCTCCCTCAGTATGGTCTCTGCAACTATATGATTCTTTTTCACTCTGAGCTCTCTTGTTGTCTGTTTCTAGACTTTCTTTCTTGAACCTTTGCTTTCCTCAGCTTGACTTATTTACCACATTTCTACTTAAAGGAAACTTGCTCAAGGGTACTCTCAAATCTTCTTGCTGGATGTGTCCGTGGAACCTTCAATGCCCTCTATGTAAATTCTTTTTTTTTTTTTTTAATTTTTTTTAAAGATTTACTTATTTATGCATACAAGCTGGGGTGCAGGCCAGAGGTTTAGGGCAGTGAGAAGGTTCACCAGAGACAGAGTGGGGAGCAGAACAGGCAGATTGACCAAAATACACTGCTGAGGGGAGGAGCAGGTGAGTCAGGAGAAATCTGCTACGCCACATGGGAATCTGCCTCCCCCCATCCTCACCCCTGCATCAGACTTGCGCTGCGCCGCAGCTGCCAACAGCTCCACATCGCTGCTGCTTAACCCATTGTGCCACCAGGGAGGCCCAACTTTCTTTTTTTTTAGATTTATTTTTATTTATTTATGCATACAAGAGCTGGGGGAGTAGGCCAGAGGTGCGGGGGGTGAAAGGATTCACCAGAAACAGAGTGGGGAGCAGAACAGGCGGATCTACTGAAATACACTGCTGAGGGGAGCAGTGGGCGAGACAGGAGAGGTCTGCTGCGCCATGTGGGAAGCTCCCTGGCCAAGGATCAAACTTGTGCTGCAGTGGCGATAGCTTCATAGTGCTGAAACTTAACCCGTTGCACAATCAAGAAGGCCCCCTCTTCGTAAATTCTTCACAACTATAATTATTTAATGGTAATCTTCTCCATTAGATCAGTCTTGAGCCTGAGGACTGACTGACTGTTTTCCTCATTTATATCCTCAGGGCCTGTTACACACAGTACCAGACACATAGTAGAGGTTCACAATTATCATGGAATTTAATTTGTAGTCTTTTCATATAGTCTCATCTCTTGATAGTCTCTCAATATGCTATATTATTTCACAACTAAGATTTCAGATTTAAAATAAATATCACTTTCTAGTGGTTTATAGAGCTGTGGAACATGACATTGCTTAAAATCAGTTGTAGGAATTACTTAATACATCGGAGAGCTTCAGTCTTAAAGAATATTATAAAAGTTTATTATATTAATGTAATTGACATTTTCTTTTTCTGAATAGCAGAAGTAATGATTTTTTTCTTCCCTGTTGTTATATATCAAAATGTAACCAAGTATGAGTATCTTCTTAATCACATTCTGACACTGTGAAATTGGATTCAGTGTATTGTTACTTTATCTTTTTATTTTTATTGTATCAGTTTTTTCATTTGTCAAAAATCTTACTGGTGAATTTCTGCATTGATTTTTATTTAATCCAGTGAGTTCAGCTTTTTCTCCATTCTACTCTATTTGGATGTTTAAGAGTTTGGATATGCCTTAAAAAAATGTTTATCATTACAAGCAATGACTATAATAACCTACTGCCTCCTACTAACAGATTTTGTCCATGACAGAATTTAGATACAACTAGGAGACCTAAGCAGATTTCATTTGCCAACAGTAGGTTTGCCAATTAAGAGTTACAGTCCTTTTCAGAGGATATACTAGAGGAATTGTTTTACTTTGCCTTCCATTTACTTTTTTTTAAGCATGGAGTGCATTTTCGAAGTCAGAGGTTTATTGAAGTCGTTTTTCTTAACCATGTTTTATGAGACTGAACATGAACATTTTGAGATATAAACTGTTTTCACTTAATAATGGGCCATGTAACATGATTTTATAAAAACGCCATGAAGTCTACCCAGAAAAACCTACTGGAACTAATAAAGACACTTAGCAACATTGTGCAGTGAAAGATCAACACAAAAATATTAGTGTTTCGGTATACTAACAATGAACAGTTAAAAAGGAAATTTAGAAAATTTCATTTGTGATGGTAATATCCAAAAGAAAATATCTAGTGATGAACTTAACCAAGGAGGTGAAAGATTTACATATTGAAAATTATAAAGTATTGCTGAAAGAAGATTTAAATAAATGGAAAGACATCACATGTTCACAAACTGGAAGATTTAATGTTGCTAAGGTCGTGATACAGAGATCTACAAATCCAAGGTAATCCCTATCTACATTCCAGTGGCATTTTTTTGTGGAAAAATGGGAAAAGCTGGTCCTCAAATTCATATGGAATTTTTCCTATGAAACAAAACAGTATTACAAAGAAAATCAAAGCTGGAGGATTCCAACTTCCCAATTTCAAAACTAAATACAAACCTATAGTAATTTAAAAGTGTAGTACTAGCATTAGGATAGACATACAAACCAAGGGAATAGAATCAACAGTCCACAAATAAATTCAAGCATCTATGACCAAACTGATTTTCAGCAATGGAGCTCCTAGTCTTTTCAGTGGTATTGGACAAATGGATAGCCACATTCAAATGAAACTGAATCCCTACAACATGGATAAAAACATTAGGCTAAGGACCTCCCTGGTGGTGCAGGAGTTAAAGTCTCAATGCTGTCAAGTGCTGTGGCATGAGTTCAATCCCTGGCCAGGGAGCTGACCCACATGGTGCAGCAGACCTCTCCTATATCGCCTGCTGCTCCCCTTAGCAGAGTATTTCAGTCAGTCTTGTTCTGCTCCCCACTCTGTCTCTGGTGAATCCTCTCACCGCCCTGCATTTCTGGCCTACACCCTAGTTCTTGTATGCATAAATAAATAAAAATGAATCTTAAAAAAATTACACTAAGTTAAAAAAACACAGAAGACCACGTTTATAAATAAATAAAAATGAATCTTAAAAAAATTACACTAAGTTAAAAAAAACTCAGAAGACCACATTTATATGAACTATCTAGAATAGGCAGATCCATAGGGTCAGAAAATAAGATTGCTGGTTGTAAAGGGCTGGGGGGAAGGAGGGATGAGGATTGATTGATTTGAGTATGGGGCTTCTTTTTTGAGATGATAGTACTTTAGAATTAGATGATGAAAGTCATAAAATTGAATATACTAAGAAACACTGATTTGTACACTTTTAGAAGGTGAATATTGTGGCATATGAATTATATCTCTGTAAAGCTGTTATTTTTAAGAATCAGGACACAGCTGTCCTCAAACGTTTTTTTCCAGACCATTCTCACTTCTCCTGTTAACATGTTCTCTTCCGAAGAACACACCTTACCCTGAGATGCAGAGGTTTAATGTAGGCTGGTAATAAGTGGCGATGCATGTAATGGCTCCTTATTCCCATTCTAACCGGTAACCCTATATAATGGCCAGCAGTTTCTAGTTACAATTTTGTCTTCTGTGTATGTAAAACTTATTCATCTGAAATATTTGGTGTGAGATCAGAGGAAATCTTGTAATCTAGATCCCCCTAGGCCACTGTGGGATTTTTTTTTTTTTCTGTCTCTGTTCATTTTCTTTTTTACATTGATGAAAACATTAAGTTCTTCTGAAGTCAGAGTTCATAAATGTCCTTTACTTTTTTATCTTAGTAAGTCATGTGTTGTTTTAAATTAATACTGTATCAGAGGTCAGGGGTAAATGGTGAATGGGGCCTCCCAGCTGAAATTCAATCTTAAGTTGTTTCCATATGGAACTTTCAGTTAAATGTCTTCTCAAAGGTACCACTGTTCTCATAGCATATTGAAAACAGTGTTTGCTTGTTTGCTTTTTATATATCTCACATTTGAAGTGAAGAATATTTTCTTCTTACACTAGAATAATAAGGAAATGTTATTACTGATGAATTTTTTTTCTCTGCAAACACAGGTTTTAAAAGTTAAATTTAAGAATGAATTAACAGATAAATCTATTTCTTATTAATAATTAACTGGTTCCCTTTTCTGAACTGGAAGGTATACATTGTCACATGGGGCTGTAACCCAAAGAGTGAGTTTGGGACATGTGGAGTCACACTCAGGCCCCAGGTTTCTTCCACCACCTCCCTGGTTGGTAGTCTGACAAGCTGGTGGCTCAGATAGAGCCATTGTCTCCGAGGGATTGTGAGTAGCGTCCAGGTAACATCCTCAGGTGCTTGGGGAGTGAGGAGCAGGCTGGAGAGCTGCCATGAATTGAAACCTGCATCCCATGACCTGTGCTCGGAGGCTTTATTGGGATTCCGGAATCTTTGTTCTCTTCCATGCATTTTTCTTTGAGCGGTGTCTGGAGCTTAGCGTTCCCCTGGTGTTCCTTTAAAATTTTTTTATTATGATTTCTGACCACATAGCCCTATTTGTATCTTGTATTAGGATTTTCTACTTTGGTTCTCTCTCTGCTTTTTTGGGAAGGTTAACTCTCAACTGACTGGTTCATGTACTTTGCTGTATGTATTTATGTATCCAATGAGTATATTTTAAAATACATGTATAAGAAACCATACAAAGATTACACCTCCAGGTAATGCAAGTATAACAATCGAGGGGAGACTTTTTATTTCATAACTTGCCTCAGATTCAGTGTTTGAACTCTTATAAGAAACATTTTCTATGAAAAATCATCAAGCAGGTTTCACAGAAAAGGTTTTTTGTTTAATTGCGGTAACATCAGTTTCCAGTGTGTTTGTGAGTTAGAAGTCTAGGATCTCCCCCTTCAGGTGTTGTCACCGCACCACACCCACCACCAAAGCCCCCACAGTCCATTGTGCTCCTCCAGTCTTTGTTCTCACCCCTGCTTCTCCCCCTCCTTCTGTTTGCCTCAATTTTAGTCAACTCTCTTTCTTTTTCTTTTTTTTTTTAAAGATCTGTTTATTTATGCATACAAGATCTGGGGTGTAGACCAGAGATGTGGGGGGACAGTGAGAGGAATCACCAGAGATAGAGTGGGGAGCAGAATAGGCAGATTGACTGAAACACACCACTGAGGAGAGCAGTGGGCAAGATAGGAGAGCTCTGCTGTGCCCTGTGGGTCAGCTCCCTGGCTGGGGATCGAACTCGTGCTGCAGTGGCTACTGATAGCTTCATAGTACTGAGACTTAACCCCTTGTGCCACCAGGGAGGACCTCTTTTTTTTTTTTTTTTTAAGATTTACTTACTTATGCATAGAAGGACTGGGGTGTAGGCTAAAGGTATGGGGGGGCGGTGAGAGGATTCACCAGAGGCAGAGTGGGGAGCAGAACAGGCGGATCTGCTGAAATATACTGCTAAGGGGAACAGCAAGTAAGACAGGCGAGGTCTGCTTTGCCACATGTGGGTCAGCTTCCTGGCCAGGGATTGAACACAGGCTGCCGCAGTGATAGTGCTGAGACTTAACCCCAGTCCCACCAGGGAGACTGCAGTTTTAGTCAGCTTTCTGAGGTTTGTTGTTAGTTTGGCTTTATCTGCCCTTTGCTCAATTTCTCTGTATTCTGTCTAAAAGGGACACCGTTCAGTATTTCTCTTAGCATAACCCCTTCCTGTTCTGTCATGTTGTTGCAAATGGCAGTTTTGTTTTGTTTTGTTTTGTTTTATTTTTGATAGCTGAGTAGTAGTCCATCTTCTTGATCCACTCATCTGTATTTGGGCACTTAGGTCATTTCTGTGGCTCAGCTGTTGTAAGTTGTGCTGCAGTGAACATGGGAGTGCAGGTTTCCCTTCAGATCAGTGTTTCTGTATTCTTTAGGTGAAGTTGCTGGCTCGAATGGCTGATACATTTTTAGTCTTTCCATGGGCGCTGACCAGACTATATTCCCAGCAGCAGTGTAAGAGTGGTCCTTTTTCTCCACATCATTGCCAGCACTTGTTTTTGATCTTTTTGATGTGGGCTGTCCTTACATGTGTGAGGTGGTATCTCAGGGCTTTGATTTGCATTTCCCTGACAATAAGCGATGATAAATTTTTTTTTCATGTGCCTATTGGCCACAGCTATATGTATTTTTGGAGAAGTGCCTGTGTAGCTCTCCTGCCCATTTTTGGTTGGGTTATTTGTTTTCTTTTTGTTGAGTTGAAGTTCTTTGTAGATCTTGCATATTACCCCCTGGTGGATGTATGGTGTATAAGTATTTTCTCCTGTTCATTAGGGTGTCTTTTTGTTTTACTGACAGTTTCTTTGAATTTGAAATTCTTCCATGTCTCTTCTGTCATTCTTGGTCAGCTTGGACCCTGGTGATCATGTGGTACACACACATCACAGGATCTCTGAGTTGGGCACCCATCTGGACCTCTCAGTTTATTCTCCCCAGAGCAAAGTGGGGCGCTTCCTTTGAAGCCATTTTCCTGACAAACACCAGAAAATTTAGAAAAGAAAGTTATATAGGTAGTTTTAATGGAAGACAAGATCATCTCTCTTTGGATGATTTTAGAATTTAAAATCAGATCTTGGTTCAAATACCAGTTCCATCCTTTCCTTGCCACTTCACCTACAGCCACTACCTACCCAGTCTCCTCCCAGTAGCTTCCACTTTCATCCTGCATGTAGGAAGCATCTCAAGGCAGACTTCTCATCAGTTTTCTGGCAGTGTGATTATAGAAAGCACAAGATTTTTTTTAAAGATATATTTATTTATGCATACAAGAGCTGGGATGTAGGCCAGAGGTATGGGGGGTGGTGAGAGGATTTGCCAGACTGAGTGGGGAGCAGAACAGGCGGACTGACTGAAACTGCTGAGGGGAGCAGCGGGAGAGACAGGAGAGGTCTGCTGCGCCATGTGGGTAGATCCCTGGCTGGGGATCGAACTCATGCTGCAGTGGCTGCCGATAGCTTGACAGTGCTGAGACTTAACCCCTTGTACCACAGGGAGGCCCGGAAAGAGCAAATATTTAATTACAAAAGGAGAAATGACAAATTGTAGCCAAACCTGCAAATTCAGGGTGCACGCACCTTTTTCTCCCAGGCATTTGGTGAATTATACCCTTCGCCCTGCATACCTGCTATCCACAACCCGTTATTCATGGTCAGCTCAAAAGGCAGCTCTTTTCCTAGCTGTCCTGCAGTCTGGTCTCAGTAAGCACTAGGCTTGAACGTGCCTCAAGAGGATATCTTGCCATGACCGTTTTCAGAAAAAGCATCAGGCATGCCTGCCTCCTACTGGCTCACACTAAGCTCTGCTTTGTTTGTCCGTTTTTTAGGCTTTAAAAGAAATCGATGAAGTTGGAGACTTGTTGCAGCTGAAGTACTCCCGTCATAGGTTGGTGCCTCTACTGGACAGACCCTTTGACGAGACTACATATGAAGAAACAGAAGACTGAGCCTTTTTGGTGCTCTCTTAGAGGAACTCTCCCTCACCCAGGGCAGTGTGTGGCCTTTCTGAGCTGTTCCAGGAACCACACTTCTGTGGCCCTCTCATGTGAAAGACATTTCCTCAGCTACTGAAGGTGGCCACCTCCACTCTAAATGACATTTTGTAAATAGTGAAAAATTACTTCATATCCTTCCTTTACTACATTTCACCTTTACCAAAAAGAGATAGACTCACTTTGCTTTTTTGTCCATTAAAAAATGTTTTATTTTATAACTATTCTACTCGTGAAATCACACTGACCCTGTCCTGTCTTTGGCTAACCACACAGGCCTTGGCCCTCCCCCCGCCATCACTGCAGCCTTGAGGCTCACCTGGCCTCCTCCCTCGGGAGCAAGTGCCTTCCACTTACTTCCAGTCCAGGTCTCAGAGGTCGCCAGCTTGGAATCCTAGTCAGTCAGGCAAGTAGCCAACCAGCGTGTCCTCCTTTCCTTTAGACTTCTAAGAAGAGCACTTACCACTAACATCGCTCTAACACCCCTGGCCGGGAGCCTCCAGGACTTGGTCTTGTTCCACCTGACTTCTCCCTTCACATCAAATATTTCTTTGTAATGGTCGCCATTTGAGGGTACAGCCAGTATCTGGGTTCTTCCCACACTGTAACCTAACACCCATTGTTTTAAAAGCACCCACATCCCACCCTGCTCAGACTCTGTGGTGAAGCTGCCTCTCCCTCCCCACTGTGTCCAGAGTTGCTCAGGAGAGCGATGGGCACACCTGCTGGGTGAGAGGGCGGGCAGGAGGAGAGACTTGACTAGACCGAGGTTTCTTACCCGTTCTACTTTTAAAACAGCTTTTCTGCCTGGGTCTGGGTCCAGGTTAGAATTTAAACTGAGAAAGGAAAGGCTGATAAATCCTCTGCTCAGAAATCATTTCTCATGTTCCTATTTTAGGATAGAAATGATTTTTTTAAGTGGACCCATTTCGATATTACTCTTTTGACTGTTAGTTCTCTTTTATTCTTAATGTCTTTTTTATGCTGGTATCTGGGACGTAGGGTCTCTTTGTCTTCCATTACTTTTTTTTTCCCTCCCTAAAAAAATCTGAACATACATCTTTTTGCTAAACTGGGATTATCTGTTTTGACAGTTTCCATGCCAGGGAAGGGAACGTCTTTCAAAGAGCTTTGCACTGCTTGACCAAAGAGCCAGTCTGAAATTTAGCATGTTAAATGTTCTTGTTTCTTTTCTGTTGACCAAAGCTTCAATGACTAGAGCCTTTAACTTTCTTATACCCAAGATCAGCTTGTCTTTTAGCAACCTTCAAGTATTGTGGGGGAAGGATCAAAAATTGTGTGAAAAGCAGTTTTGTTTTTAAGACCACTCCTTTTATTGGTCAGGATTCTCAGTCCAAATGCTTCTGGGTACCTGTCTTGAGCTGTGGTATGTTCGTGCAGATACATGGATTAGAGGAAGTAAGCACTGTTACTGTTTGTGAAGTTTTCATGTCTTGAGTATAAGTTATCTTTGTTCACTCTCAGCATCTGAGAGCTTTAAGCCCTTGAAATATTCCAAGGTTTTCATTTTACTTTTTTAAACAATAGAGAAAGGTGACTAGAAGACCCAAGTAGAGATGCAGGGAATACGTTTAGCAGGTACAGAAATAAAGAAGAAATTGTGATAACTAAGTAAAATAAAATACATTACTAACCTTTCCTGCATTTCTAGTTCCTTACCATAGAATTCCATTAGCTTTTGCACTACAGTTACTATTTTAATACTCTATGGTTTGTAAAAGTCACAAACTTCAAGAAGTGAATTTACCCACTACTATTTTTATTTTGATTTGCATGAAATCACTGCATATAAGCATTCAAAAAAATAGATATATAAATCCCTTTGTTGGTGCAGTTATTTCAGGATAAATATAGTTACGTTACAAGTTTATTTTGAAGAGAGAAAACTTGTGTGATCTGGCACTTTATTTTCTAGAGGACAAAACATTATACACACTGGCTTTCTCTTCTTGAAACTGTAATATAAATCTAGAGTCCACTCATATCACAAGAATCATTATTTAACCAAGCACTTGGGGGAAATAGAAGTGTTATCAGGAATGTGTAGAAATCTGGGACATCGCAGTATTGTTTAGTTCACTGTTTACTGCAGCCTGATTCAGGAGTCTGATAGCATCCAAACAGGTGTCAGCTGAGCGCCATGGCCACAGCTGATCATCGAGCTGGCCAGCTGAGCTGTGACTAGTCTTTACCTCTTTTCCTCATCCCTCTTTCAACTTAACATTGTCTTTGTCTATTTTAGTCTATAAGACCTCTTTCTGCAGATCACGTCAGAAACCAGGAAACTTCTAACTAGGAGACATAAAAATCATACACAGAAAATGGATCAAATGGAGTAGAAGTTTCTCCTCCCACCTTTATTTTAAAAGCTCTAACCTAGAATTTGGTGTGTTTGTTCTAAAGTGTAGAAAATGTTCAAGGTAAGGTCTTTGGAGCGCGTTTTTGTTTTGTTTTTAAGCTTTCTGCTTTGCTTTGGAAAATGTCTTCCGCTTAAATAACAGCCTAGTCTCCAGAACTCCAAAGAACTACTTGCTCATTTGAAAACCAATATCTTAGTCCTTCATCACCATCTCAAACTTGCATGAGAGGGCGCAGGTGTCCGGTGGTCACAGCAAACTGCAGGCTCTTGTAGGTGTGTGGGTGTGACATTCTCCAGGGGCAGGGAATTGACTACCCCTGTAGTTGGCCTTTCTGTACCTCCCACTGCTCAGTTTTTGGAATTCCACTTCCAGAGAATCTAAATGCTCTGTGGTCCTGAGCTTGGAGGGCGGTAGACGAGATGCCCCGTCCCTTGCTGCTCAGCCACACATGGTAGGAGCTGGCACTGTGGGCAGGCTTCTCCCTTCCCTACTCAAGGGAGCCTCTAAGTTTCTTTGGACTGGTGCAGTCTAGGATCTGGCAGGATACCAGAGTATAATACACCTTGCCTCTTGAAAACCAGGAGGAAGAGTGGCTTAGGCGGAGAGATTTCCTGGCTTCTCTGAGAAGGGGGGAAAGTGATAATAACCACATGACCTCCCTGTTCTCCTTCCCCGGTCCCTCTCTCCAAACTGATGAGGATCTCTGGCCCCATTCATGCCATAGGCAGTGAAGAAAGAGAATTTGGGTAGTTTTTGCTTTGTAGGCATTTGTGGGCATGTGGCTGAACCCCCTAGAGAAAGTTAAATGCAATTTACTATCTCCTGGTTCTCTTCTATAAAGAATCACTGTGACTTAATTCCCAGGTGTCTATCTTCTGGTGGTCTAGGTAAGCCAAAATGGGTTTTAAGCTCTACTTGCTTTAGCCTGTGTGTTTAGAGAAGGGGGGAGAATAGTGATTTTTCTTCTGTCTACCTTCTTGAAGTTGAACTGTTGAGTATTTTAAACAGGTAAAATTAGTGTAGCCTAAAGGATTTGTGAAGGGGGAGTTAGGAAAGTCAAAGGATTCTTCTTAGCTATTGAGCAGCTATGTGCTTAAATGCAGTCCCCAAATCTATAGATACGCTGCTGCCTGCTTAACATGGACGCTCAGTGCCCAGTAGGCCTCTTAATCCATTAAGCCAGTTAATCAAAACTCCTTTCACTTGGAGAAGATTACGCCCCTTCTCTCCTCAGCTTTAGCCACATGAAATGTAATGTTCAGGCTCTTAGCTGGGTGCCAGTCTCAGATAGCTGAATTAGAAGGTTGCCTTCCTCCCTGACAGGGAAGAAATGCCAGGACTAGCCAGCGACTCCTCTGGGTGGGGTCACATAGGAAATGCAGATGCCCCTTTTGTGGTTTCCAGTGACTCTGCTGTAGATTGAGTTCTGGGGAGGAAACCAAAGGGGCTAGCTTGAGTCCTTATTTAAAATGTTTGTCCTAGTCTTCACAGGGACTCTGAGGGTGTCACATTCCCAATGACTCTTGAGAGTGACTTGGGACAGCTGTGGCCAAGGTCTTGCTTACTACATAGTACATGTAATAAATGGCCTTAAACTGTGATTCTCTATAGTATGATGAGTTAAAATAAATTGGCCCTAAAGGATGCAAAGACTCTTAAACTACAGTTACTGTGTTTTTACTGAAGCAATACCCAAAGTTCTGTTCTTTTAGAGCAACTATGGGGAGGTTGAATGAAAGGCAAAAACAAGTACCCTGATGTGCTTGCTACCTGTCCTGCCTCCTTGCCATGTGCCTGGATGTGACCCTTCCAGGCACGAGGAGCCTTGAGCCAACTCAGAATGCTTTCTCCAGCACAATTCATGAGTTTCTTGTGCAAAGCTTGGTCACTTAGCCCACACCTTCTAAGGAGTGTGGGATTTATCACTGGCTAGAGTAGAGTGGTAACTTGTCTCCACACTGAATACTAGGTCTTGTAACTTGTGATGTTAGACCAATGTGGGAATGATGAAAAGCATTCCTGATGGTTCTTCACATGATACTGGCGGAATCACTCTGAACGTGGGCCAGCGTGCCCGCAGTCTTGATGATCCCTCTCTGTGTAAAGGTAGCTAACATTTAGAGAAGGGGGAAAGAGAATATGAATAGAAGAATAGCTTATGGAGGGAGCTGAGCTCCTTATTTTGTTGACCCGTAATTTTCCATTCACCAATTTACCTGTAATCTGGAATTCGCAAGAGGTGCTTTGATAACCCCTCTCCATTGCTGTAATGTTCGTATAATCTGACATAGAGAAGGGGAAATGTAAATAAACATTTCTAAATTTTAGTAATGTGTTAAAATGTCGCTCTTTCTCCTTACCCCCACCTCCCTTTTTTTGCTAGATGATTTTTTTTTTTTAATTTTGTTGGGAGACTAAAGCTATAAATAGTGGATTGGGGGTAGGTATATCCATTTTGAGTGTATATGTTACAAACAGAAGAACAACTCAAAATGACTTAAAAATCATCCCATGCGAATAAATATATTGTTTTGCCCCAATAAAATATTCAGAAAGATACATCTGCCTTTGTTCATTCAAACAAAAACTGAGTGCTATTTCCATGCCAGGCATTGCACTGCGCATCACCAACAACAGCAGTGAATGAGTCAGTGGGGTTCCTGCTTTCTAGTAAATGAACAGGCACACACACACACAAAGTGACATATACACATACACACATATACTATGCTAATATATATACACTAAGTGATACATACACACACAATAAGTGCTAAAGAGCATGATAAAAGATTGTAACCAGTGTCTGGGTTAGTGGTGATAGAGGAAACTTTTCCTAAGGAATGGAGGAAAGTTGGTGTGATGAACTTCATGAGCAAAGATGGAGAACAAATGGTGAGGGGCTAGGCTGGCAACGGGGTGGTAGCGGGGGCTGCATTGGACTGTTAGGAGTTTATCTCAGGCACTGGTAGAAACTAGTGAAAAGTTTACTGAAAAAGATAACCACTAGCATACTTTTATAGGCATTGACAAGCTGATAAAATTTTATGGAAATGTAAGACCTAGGTAATTTTGAAAAAGAACTTACATTACCTGACTGTGTAATGTTCTACAAAGCTACAGTAATCAAGACTGTAAACTTGGCATTAGGATGGTCACACAAATCAATAAGAGACTCCAGAAATATGCCCACTGCTATATGGTGAATTAACTTTCAACAAAAATGCCAAGTTAATTCAATGGGGAAAGCAGTTATTTTATCTAATGATGGTGAAATAACTCGGTATCTCTGGGGAAATGAGCTTCAACCCATTTATACAATAATCACTCAAGTCATAGGTCTGAATGTTAAAACTATAAAACTTCTACAAGAAAACATGAAAAATCTGTGATTTAGGGTTAGCTGATGATTTGTCATGGCACAAGAAGAATGACTCAAAATAGTTGATAAACTGGACTTAAGGTGACAACTTTAAAAGAATAAGATGAGAAGGCAAAACTCAAACTGGGATAAAAGATCCACAACACACATGTGACATGAAGGTTTTCATCCAGAGTGTACAAAGAACACTTAAAACTCAGCCATGAAATTATCCCATAAAAAATAGGCCAAAGATTTCAACAAGCACTTTACAAATGAGGTATATTAGTAAATGACCAGTAACGGGGGGAAAGGCTCCTTCAAAATACATTAAGATTCTACCACTCATCCACTAGAATAGCTACGTTTAAAAAGAATTATAATGCAGAGTATTAGCAAAGGTGGAAATGCAAAAAAAAGCCATTTGAGAGAACAATTTGGCAGTTTGGGGTCAGCAATTGCATTCAACCAAGAGAAGTGAAGGCAGGTCTACTCAGGACTCACTTTCACATTCACAGCTGCTTTCCTCATAACAGCCCAATGTGAAAATCACCCATATGCCATCATGGCGAGCAGATAAATAGATGTAGTATATCCATAGGATGGTGTACAAATTATCAGTACCTACAAGATGGATGAATCTCAAAAACATGCTCAAGAAGCCAAGTGAAAGGACACACACATGATTCCATTAGGGGAGGTACTGTGCTCCCTGCCCCACTCAGCTACGGGGAGAGCTGAGTAGCCAGATGAAGCTATACAACATGCAAGGCAGGTGGGCTCTGGGAGAGACTTCCTTTTTGGCTTTGGACTTGGATTGGGGACTTGATGGAGAGACATGTAGACACTTAGAGACACAAGTGAGAGATGTGGGGAGAACAGTCTTTATCTTGATTTGTACTTTGATTTTGCTCCTTTCATCCCAGTCTTGCCTGGCCCCTTTGCCCCTTTCCTATGGTTCCCTGCCAGAAGGTGCCTTAGACTTCTGGCAAGGTTTGGGGCCTCGGCCACCTCCCTTCCAGACAACACTGTTTGGCTAGACATTTGGGTACATGTCCACAAGGGGATTGGGTGTTTTATTTGGAATACTCTCCTCTCTCTAAGCACATCAGTTCTATTAAAGATCTTTCACAGTAATATACTTTGATGCACAGATGGCCTGACCCCTTTAGAGCATGTAAGTTTGGGGTCCCGGGGTACCCTTCCATCATACCCTAAACAATTCCATTGATGGGCTTCCCTGTTGGTACAGCGGTTAAGCGCTGCGCTGTGGAGCTGTCGGCAGTGGCGACGCAAGTTTGACGCCCGGCCAGAGAGATTCCCACATGGCACGGCAGACCTCTCCTGCCTCGCCCTCTGCTCCCCTCAGCAGTGTATTTCCGTCGCTCTGCCTGTTCTGCTCCCCACTCTGTCTCTGGTGAGCCTTCTCACCACCCCACGCCTCTGGTCTGTACTCCAGCTTGTATGCACAAATAAATCTTAAAAAAAAGTTCCATTGATATGAAATGCTAGAAAGCATGCCTGGCCTACAGTTACAGTGAGTGAATAGAGCAGTGGTTGCCAAGAGCAAAGTGTGGGGATGTAGGAATTACCTACCCAGTGGGTCTGTTAAGATAAAGTTTTTTAAAGAATCATGACTCCAACAAATACAAAAATGAACATCAACTAATGATTGATTTTGTTCAATAGGAAACATAAGGATATTCTAATCAGTTCAGAAGAGAAATTGAAAAGCATTTATAGACTAGGAAAATAGAAATGAATGTGCCAGTAAAATCAAAATTGGTTTGTTTCTTCCACACTTGGCAAGGAAGGTCAGTTGAACCTCTACAGAACATGACTAAATTTGCATTTCTATAGACAAATAATTATTTTGTGTTGCTATTAATATACCTACAACCTACAGAATCATAAAATAGCCCAAAGGCTATCAAAACTAGACTCGGACCACTCAGAAAGTGATGCATTTTTTGCACAGAAGCAGTTTTTCCCCTTATCGTGCACAGAAGGAAATTGGATCATAGGAAGATTCTCTAGCATGCTTGTGGTGGCTACCTGGACATACAGACTTGTCAAAACTCATTGTAATGTACAATTAAACTAGGTATGTTTATTGTGTAGAAATAAACTATACCACAATGAAATTGATTCAAAGAAGAAAAGATAACCAATGGCACTGAACAAGAGCGGGGACAGCAGGACCCGTCCTGGGTTATGAGTGTCCAGGCAAGACGGAGTAGAGAGGCGGGACTGACTTGGACAGGGGACACATGAATGAATGAACTCAGTATCTTCAAACCCCAAATTTGATCCTCTGGAAGGTGCAAAAGTTTGATGAAAAAATAAAGCATTAGGTTAGATGTGAATATATTCACACACACATCCCCTAAAAAAGAGCAACAAAGTCATATGGTATAGCAGGTGCTCAAATAGGCTTCTTCTGGCTGACATCTGGGTATTTACCAACCAAGCACCTTAATTGGTTGTGTATCAGGCCTCCCTGGTGGCTCAACGGGTTAAGCATGGAGCTGTTGGCAGCTGCTGCGAGATTTCAGTGCCAGCTGCCCAGCGGCCGGGGAGATTCCCACATGGCGCAGCAGACCTCTCCTGCCTCACCCGCTGCTCCCCTCAGCAGTGTATTTCAGTCAATCCACCTGTTCTGCTCCCCACTCTGTCTCTGGTGAATCCTCTCACCTCCCTGCCCCCCACCTCTGTCCTACACCCCAACTCTTGTATAAATAAATAAATAAAAATCTTTTTTAAAAAATAGGTTGTGTATCATAGAACTTGCAATATTTGACCCTTCTGTCAAAAAGACAGTGACTTCACCTAGTTCATCCTCACATAAGCCTAATTTAACAAGGTTTCTTATTTATGCCTCACATCACCTCTTCCCCCTTCCCCAATACACGCTTCAGAGAGGTCAAAGATCAGAGAGGTCAAAGAATTTGTTCCATAATATCAGTTACTTGGTACATTGTCCAGTCAGAATTCAAATCCCAGAGTCCAGACAGCAGTTGAGGTTGGGGTTCCTGTGATGCACCATACAAAACACTGCAGGACACCAGGCTGTGCTCTTGGGGACAGGGGACTCCTCAGACCTGTTCCCAACTCTTAAGAGTTTCCCCCTGACTAAACCCAGAAGCCAGGTTTTACCCCTATGATTGGGTTTCCCGGCCATCCTCCAGCATCTTCCCAAGGGCTCTGACTCTGCCTCTCTGACCTGTCCAAACCCTAGGACGCTCCTGCCTGCCGCGTGTCACTGCGCTCTGCAGCCTGCATCCAGGCCCCTAAAATTGTTACTGCCCCTCAGTTCTTGATCTTTATCGTAAATAGAGTTTTTATTTTGTGAGCCCCGTGCCTGCACCGGAGGATCCCTGCAGAGTCTCGCTGGTGGTAGAGGGGGTCCCAATGTCTAATCCTGGAATAGGTGACACCCAGAGGCAGGGCAGGATGTAGTCACTCCCTCAAACGTGTCTAGCTGCTGTCCTGGGAGTTTGTCCTCACGTCTGAGTCTCACCTCTCAGCAGGTTTTTTAAGTGCTCTGAGAACATCCAGAGGAAATTGGGTGCAGAGAGGCAGGTGTTGGGTCAATGCGTTTCTCTGATCGTCACCTCCAGCAGCCAAAGCTTGGCGGGGAGGGGGGAGTTATTTCCAGGCCTTCTTCTCCAAGCAGTCTACCCCGAGGTATCAATAAACATCTGCTCGAGAGCGGAGGAGTCCCTCATGGGGCTGCAGCGCGCCCCTCGCCCGCAAAGCCCTGACGGTGCGTGGCCCCCGCGTCGCCGTCGGAGCGCGCGCGGGGCAGGCGACTTCTCCCACGACGCAGCGCCCGGCTGTAGAGCACCCTACGACCCGCGGACAGCCACTTCTCCCGAACAGGAATTCGCTTGGGGCTGCGACAGCGATAGCAGCAGGGAGTGAAGGCGGGGAGGCGACTAGATCAAAAAGAACCGCCGCTGGGCCAAGACTGGCTCGGGAAAGATAAGGGGCCACCCCTCCAAAAGGGCGGGGGACATCCCGGGCGCCCCCGCCGGGGCCGGGGCCGAAGAGGGCGGCGAGCAGCGCGCCTTCGCGGCCGCCCTACCCCGCGCACTGGAGCGGCCAGACGTGCGCCTCAGCCCCGCGCTCCCGCCTCTCGAGGAGAGACCCGGCGCTCGCAGACTGGCCGGGGCGGTCGGCAGGCGCAGCGGGGCCGGGCGAAGCAGCCCAGCGAAGTAGATGATGCCGGGACTCCGGGGCCGGCGGGGCTTCTCCTCGGCGCGGTGCTGCTAACCGCACTGCTGGCCGCGGTGCCAGGACTCCCCCTGAGGAAGCCGCGGGGCCGCGGGCCCCAGTCCAGGAGACACGGGAGGCTGGCGCAGGTGAGCGGCCGGGCGCAGGGCGGCGGGGCGAGGGAGCCGGGGCGCTCGTCCCTTCTCAGGACGCTCACCGAGGGCTGGCGGGACGCCGCGGGGCAGACGGCTACGGGCAGGAGCGCGCCGCCTGCAGGAGCCCCCACGTCCGGGGCAGCGTAGCGGACCAGTCTGGGGAGAAACTTAACTGCTGCGCCCAGTGAGGGGCGCGGACGCTCTGCTAACGGCGTATTTCCTCTCCGGTAGCCGCGTCGCTACCCCTTCAGCTCCCTCGCCCTGAACGAACCTGTCCTGCAGCTGCTCTGGTCGGGCGCGCGCCCCCAGAGAAGTCAGGAGGTCGGGAGAGGAAAGGGGCCCTTTACGGGGTGGCGGCCGGAGCTGCAGAGGTTCAGATGGTCGAGTGACCCCGGGTGCAGCCAGTGAAAGCAAATCTAAAGGATTTGACCCTCTCCGGTCTGAATTCAGGCAAGGTTCCCCACTTGCTAAGCGGGAGTAATCAGCCAGGGGCTTTATTTTATGATATTCTTGAAAAAGCAGAAGAGGTCGCTAAAACCTAGGGGAGCACTTTCCGCGTGGCTGGGGACTGCGTGTAAGGCAAAGGAAGAAGATGGAAACGTCTGATTTAGACACGGAGAGAAAGCATGGCCTGCCAAAGCCTGTGCTCCGATCCCTGGGGGGACCACGGTCTGTCCGGTTTCCCCCTGAACTGCAGTAGACATTCATCCCCATGGGGGCACACCCACCAGCTTGCGCGGGGTGGGCAGGAGCAGGCCTTCATGGCCCTGGCTGGGAACTCTGGTGCGCTGAGCTGTTCGAGGAGAGAGAAAAGTTCTACTCATATTCCAGATGAGGACATGGAAGAGCCCTGACCCGGTGAGAGCCCCGCTATCAGTGCCCCCACTACTGAGCCCCTCCAGAGACCATGGATAGGAACACTTATACTTTAGGGGCTTTCTGTGGACCAGTGTTTCACCTTTTTTTTTTTAAAGATCTATTTATTTATACATACAAGCTGGGGTACAGGCCAGAGGTGTGGGGCGGTGAGAGGGTTCACCAGAGACAGAGTGGGGAGCAGAACAGGCAGATCAGAAATACACGGCTGAGGGGAGCAGCGGGTGAGGCAGGAGAGGTCTGCCGCACCATGTGGGATTCTCCCTGGCCAGGTGTCGAACTGACAGCTCCACAGCGCAGCGCTCAACCGCTGAGCCACCAGGGAGGCCCTTTTTTTTTTTTTTTTAATTACTGTTCCTGCCCCCACCCCAGCCTTTTGGACGTTTTTCCCCCAAGTGCCTCACCTACCATTGAATTGTTACTGTCACAGATAGGCCATCTTTTCCGTATGATGGTCCTTTGGCGTGTCAGAAACCATTGTAGTAGCCAAGATGTTTTTGCCTCAAGATTGTTTTTGCCCCTAATGAGACTGCATCCTGTTGCCGGGTTTCTCAACCTCAGTGTGATGTCATCTGGGTTGCATAATTATTTGTTGTGCCTTGTAGGATGTTCGGCATTATCCCTGCCTGGACCCAGGAGATGCCTATAGCAAACCCCTCCTCCCAACAGACATTGCCAAATGTCCCTCTGGGGACTCCCCAGCCCCCAAGCCCACTCTTGAGCAGCACTGCTGTGGGCAAATCGGCAGGCCCTGAACAGCCTCTGGCCGGCCCATGCCTAGGTGGACATGACTGTGGCCATAAAATTAATTAAACTGGCGTTTTTCTACTCCCTTGGCATAAATACTGTTTTAGTACTCACACCTTTGTATTGTGACTTTTTTCAGTATGTTTGCCAGATCTTCCCCCAAAGAGAAAAGCCTGCAGGATAGTTCTTTTGGAGCGGAAGTCCCGCCCCCAGGCCCCATCGCTGGCAGAGCCCTCAAAAACATGTTAAAGCAAATGGGTGTCATGGAGAAAAAAATGGAACTCGAAACGTGGGGGCCTACGGTTCTGGTCCCACCAGGTTATTAACTCCTGTGTGACGATTTGCTGACGTTTAAAATGAGGGCCTAAGTCACATTCCTCATCCGGGTCGGCTTGAATGTGGTTTCCCAAGTCAGTGATGTGGGAAGGCTGCCCGTGTCAGCAGTGTTCGTTCTGGGGTCACAAGGAGAGGCTGAACTGCTCTCCCAGGGCCCTGAGTGGTATGTCAGAAATAACTGACCAGCCCAGTGGCCTTTAGGAAGACAGTCCCCCCAGCCTCTGCATGAAGGGTGTAGGATGCAGGTGGGCCTGACAGGTTGGTATGAACTTAGTGTAATCTATTTCTTTGTCACACCACAGGACATGGACACTAGTCCCATTTTCCAGATTAAAAAAATCCAGGCACAGAGTCGTTCAGCCTAGCTGGGCTTGGGACCCCTGTCTGCTGGGGCTTAGCTGAGCCGGGTCATGTGCATGGCACACCCCAGCCTGCTCGGCGGAAGTCTTGGTAAGTATTGAAATCGTGAGCATCATGTACAAAATGTGCTATCTCTGTCTTTGGGCCACCAGTTGCTGGGCCTCAGTTTACGCCCACAGTCAAGTGGGAATATGAGCCCCTTCTTTCAGCTGACGTGCTGGTGGGGGGCCCCACCCGCAGAGCTGGGGCAGGCAGTGTGCTGGGCGCTGGATGGGCAAGAGAGGCCCTGTTCTGCCTGGTTGTGCTCTTGTCTGGCTGGGCTCAACACCACGCACAGCCCCTTGCCACGGTCTTGTGTTCCTTGTGTTGTTCTTGCTTTCGGGACAAGGGGTGTGGACTTCGTCCAGTAACTGAGCCACAGCCATGCAGCTAGTAAGTTGTGAGTCAGGATCTAAACCCAGCTTGGCTGAATTCTGCAGCCCCTGGGCGCCTGACCCTGGCCCCCACGGCCTGCTGGGCAGGTGAGGGAAGACGGGGTGGGGGAGGGGCACTGGGGGCTTGGCTCCACGGGAGCCCCAGGCTTCCTGTCTCTGTGCCCTGGAGGAACCCCAAGAAAGTCACAGCGACACCTACGGCTTCTTGGAGCTGTGGGTAGGACCCGTCAGGGAGGCAGCATCTGGGGAGGCTCCAGGCTTCCAGAACTGGTCAGTGATGGGGGTTAAGTTGTTCCATTCCACGACTCTCTGTCCCCTTCTCATCCACCCTGAACAGCTGGACCTGCACCCCTTGACTTGTGAGGAGCCCCAGGGCCAGTTCAGATGGGCCATGGATGCTCTGGGACCAGGTCCTCCATGCGGGCGCCTTGGAGCCAGGCGATGGGGATCAGAGAAGGCCAAAGGGAAGAGAGAATATATTGGGGCTTTGCAACCCTAGAGAAGAGGAGAAGCTAGGCTGATTTACCCCAGATTTGTGAGCAGACTGAGTGCTCTCACTGTAAATTTTATAGAATGATGGTTTAGAGTGCTGGCTCTGGGCCCAGTCAGCCTCGTTCGCATCCCAGATCCACCACTAAATATCTCGGTGCCCTCGGGCAAGTTACTTGCCCACTCTGTTCATTAGTTTCCTTTGCCAAAATGAAGATGACAGCTAGCACCTGCCTCTGAGGGCTGTGGAAGGATGAATGAGTGTTTAGCATGATGCACTGTAGACGCTGTGGCGCTGTTTGATAAATGTGGTTCAGACAGTCCTCCCAGGCAGGAATTATTATCCTCACTTTACAGAGGAGGATATCACCGAGATGATGCGGAACCAGCAAGAGCCAGAACTGGACTTGGCAGCCGGTCTGGCAGTCTGGAGCTGTGCTTTTTCAGCCACCCCACACGGCCTGGGGTATGAGACGGGAGGTGGGGTCAAGGCTTTGGTCTGCGTGGGGCGGTGACCACGGGCCCCTGGCCCCTGAGGCTCAGGGGGTAGCCCTGGACAGCCCTCTTACCATCCTGGTTTCGAGACCTGGGGAGTAACTGCAGCCAGGAGCTAGGTGGGCAGCCGCAGCCCCCAGTGCCTTACTCTTAGCCAAAGAACTCCAGAGTGGGAGTCTGAGGCAGCCAGGATCTGACGGAGGCCTGGACACTGCGGGGTGGGCACTGGCCGGTGGAGGGGGTTAACTGAGAGTCTGCCATGCCGGCAGCCTGGCCCAGGAGAAGGGCCCAGTGCAGGTCAGTGGGTGGAGGAAGGTAGCTGTGGTCAGAGATGCCACGGTAGACGCTGCTTGGTGGACACCCTGGAGAGCCTCGTGACAGGCTGCCCTCAGGGGAAGGCCTGCCCACCCCCTCAGCTTCCTGAGCCTTCCTGCCCTCCATGGGGGGCTCTGAGGGAGGTGGTAGGTAAGATGCACTTTGGAACCATTGCCTCAAACAACTCACTTCCCTCTCAGGGCCTCAGTTTCCTCATCTGTAAAATGAGGGGTTGTGTTTCTTCTGTGTGTCGAGACCTGGCTTTACCCTCCGTCTCACATGGACATCACCTGTCCAAGTGCTTGGGGAACTTGGTGCCTCACTCATCCTGTGAGGCGTTTGGCTAGGAGGCCATGGGCTGTTTGTGATCTGTTCGGACCCCGGGGCTCCCGAGGCCGCCTCCCCAGTTGAATGACCAGCCTCTTCCATTCCCCCATGATGAGCCCTGACTGCAGTCCCTCCTCCTTCCCTCTCTCCCCCTCAGGTCTCAGTCCCCCAAGATCCCAGCTCTCCTGGGGAAGAAGAGGGGACACCACTGCTCCCGGAAACCCACCTCCAGGCAGGACCATGCAGACACAAGCACCGGGCTGTCACTGAGTCAGCAGCCCCAGGCGCGGCCACTGTCCCGGGGCCCCGGAGGACACCCCCCTGCTGCTGGAGCTGCAGAAGCTGCCAGGCTTGGCCAACACAGACTTGAGCGTCCCAAACCCAATATCCAGGTAAGAGCTGCAGAAGGGTCATGGGCCCCACAGACCCCTGGAGAGGAGCTGGGCTGACCTGAACACCTCTGAGGTCAGGCGGCCCACCCTGCCTTCCTTGGAGGGCGTGGGTCCTGGGTGGGGCCGGAGCAGCTGACCCCTGTGCCCTCCCAGTGGAGTAGTGGGAGGAGGACCTGCTCCCCCACTTTTAGCTACGGACCGTGAGCTCGTCACATGGGTCTCTGTTTCCCACACCTGACAGGGCCATTGTGAGGACTGAGCAAGCGGAGCTGGGGGGCTGCAGGGGATTCTGGGAATACGGGGAAGCCTTGTGAAAAAGCCTGAAGGTCTGGTCCCCACTCAGGCTCAGCCCTCACTGTAGGCCCCGGAAGAAGTGGCAGCGTGCAAAATAAGGTCTGTAGGGGACAGCTCCCCACAGGGCCTTCATAGGAGAGGAAACTAGGGGGTCTGGGGGAACTCCAGTTTATAGGCCCCACTGCCAGCCCTGAATCCCTAGTGGAGATAATTCTGCGTTTTGTGTTACAACTACAGTTTACCAAAGAGGATAAAGAAGGCCACATAAGTGTGTCTAAAACTGTGTGTATGTCGCCAAAATGTTATCTGTCAGTGATGAAATATGGCTGACCTTCCATCTTTATATTTTTGCTGTTCCCAGATTTTGTCATGATCTTTTATTACTTTATAATAGCCAAAAAATGATGTTTTTAAAGTTCACTTCCATGTAGATGATTTCATGTCATTTCTTTCCCCGCTCCCCTCTCTACACACACCCCCACCCCCGTCCCAGGCTGCTCTGGGGATTTGCTGCTGTCTGTGCTCATTTTCTGGCCTTAGAGAGACGACATGAAGGTTCTGAGCTGTTTGTGGCCCCTGAAGCCAGGATTCTAAGCCAGCCTCTCTTAAACTCGGGGTCCCCACCCCAGCGTGTGTTAGGCTACGCTGCCTGGCCCCACCTCAGACCAGTTAAGCTGATGTCAGGGTGGGGTCAGGGCTCAGGAATCTCCAGGGCATTCTGATGCAGTGGTCTGAAGCTGTCACCCCGTGTGCCCTGGGAAGCCGAGAAGTTTTGCCAAAACATGGCCAAGGTCATCTTTTAGCGAATCACTTGGGCCTCTCCTGCTGCCCTTGCCCCAGCTCCCGTCATCGCCCCGCCCCTCTCTGTGGAGTCTGGCTCTGAACATGCCGTCACTGGCCAGCCTGGGTCTGTCCCCTTGCAGGTGACTACTGAGGTGCTGGAGGACCCCCAGGCTGAGGTGGAGATGGACCTGTTGGTGGAGCCCAATAATCGCTGGCCCCAGGGCGTCCCCAGGTGGCTGCCCACCAAGGAGCAATTCTGGCCCCTCTTCTGGGGTTACCTGGAGGGCGAGGCGACGGAAACCCTTCTCAAGGGCAGAGCTCCAGGGGACGAGAAGAAGGTAGAGGAAGAAGAGGAGGAGGAGGAGGCGGAGGAAGAGGAGGAGGGGGAGGAGGAGGACGATGACTACCCTGCAGAGT